>CAKNYM010046717.1:113082-135280 GCA_932195095.1 Andricus curvator
AATTCAACTATTTGGTTGGGAATTTATGTATTTTATTGAAAATTCGAATTTTTTCATAGAAAATTAATCTTCCTAATGAAAATTAACCTTCTTAATGAAAATTCCACTATTTGGTTGAAAATTAATGTACTTTTTTGAAAATTATTTTTTTTTTTGTTAAAAATTAATTTTTTTAATGAAAATTTAACAATTTCATTTTTGATTGTAAATTAATCTTTTTTAGTTGAAAATTCAACTATTTGGTTGAAAATTCATGTATTTTGATAAAAATTTGTCTTTTTGGTAGAAAATTAATCTTTTTCTTGAAAATTCAACTATTTGGTTAGGAATTTATGTATTTTATTAAAAATTCGAGTTTTCTGCTAGAAAATTAATTTTGTTAACGAAAATTCCACTATTTGGTTGAAAATTAATGGAATTTGTTGAGAATTATACAAATTTGTTGAAAAGTATTCTATTTGGTTGCAAAGTCAACTGTTTTGTTGACAATTCGTCTTTTTGGTGGAGAATTCAACTATTTTGTTGAAAATTCTTTTTTTTTTTTTAATTAATTTTTTAAATGATAGTTCAGCTATTTCATTCTTCATTGTAAATTTATCTTTTTAATTTGGAAATTCAACTATTTGGTTGATAATGTATGTATTTTTTTACATATTTGTCCTTTTTGGTAGAAAATTAATATTCTTGGTTGAAAATGTAACTACTTGGCATCATTTCAGTTGAAAATGCGTTTCTTTGGTTGAAAATTTACATTATTTGTTGCAAATTTGTTGTTTTCTAATAAAAAAAAAAGTATGTGAATTAAAAATATAACTATTCCATTTTTTGGTTGAAAATGTATCTTTTTAAAAAAGAACTCTTTTAATGAAGAACTCTTATAATATTCATAAGCAAACCCTGCAGATTGGAACGAATCATGCGTTTAGTGTCTCTATTTAAAAAAAAATTTAATTTAAGATCAAAAAGAAATCTATTTTTTCATGAATAATTTTATGCAAAATGAGCATAAAAAAGATTCAAAATTAAAAACCAGACTTCCTAACTACCTCATTTTTCGGCTCATTAGAGAAAAAAAATAACAATTGAGAAAATTGGGAGAAAAAATTTGAGGATTCTTACGTTACTAACTTTGTCCATTAGCGTTTTACCGCACACCTCAGAGAAATGTCCTTTTATGATAAAAGGATGTTTCTTGACGTAATTGGAATTTCTACTCAAATTTAAGGTTGAGAGGTTTTTTATTTGTCTGCACGAAAATTCTTTAGCAGCGAAAATTATTCTTATGCGGCTTACTTCACCTAATCTTGTGGCCAAATAATTCTATTTGTGTAAAAAATGTATTCACGTGGTTGAAAACAAAACATGCAAGAGGAAGATGCTTTTTTTGAAGACAACTTTTTCTCTGAGTGATTTTATGTAATCCAGAGTAATTCTATGTATAGAGGTAATCCAGAGTTATCCACCTCCACTGAAACGCATTTTTAAGAGCTGTTTCCTCCTCGACTTTTGAGAATCACAGTTTTACATCTAGCTCACATCCTTAATTCTATGAAAATTGACATTGATAACTTTGCATGATTGTACAATGTGCAATCATATCAAAATTAGGTGGGGAAAGCAATCTTATATAAACCCTCCTTTCATCTGGAACATCAGCACAATATATTCTGCAGTTGCGGTTAAAACATACCTTAATTATCAAAGTCATATTTTCCGAAGTCAGTATTTTTGGCATTGAAAACTGTGACTACTGAATTTGCATTCAATTTGAAATTAAACATGGCAATAGAAGTGGAGAAAATGATAATTTATATAATAATGATATGCTGTGGACTGTGTCTTGGAGAGCAACAAAAACCACAATTCGACGCAGAAGATGATCGTTCTGTGAAAGATAAAAGTTTCTCAATGGATGAAAATAAGGAATGCCTTGGAAACATACATTTCAATTTTTCAAACATGGGCCTACGGAAAATTTTCGACGAATTCATATCTAGTGCTGGTGTGACGCATCTCGATCTAGCAGACAACGAAATAAAAGAAGGTTCCTTTCTGGCATTCGAAAAACTTCCAAATTTGAGATTCCTGAATTTGGCAGGAAACAAGCTCAATCTAGCTACTTTTTTGGAATCTGGTATTCACGAAAATCTTGATACTCTTATTTTGGATCGCATGCAATTTCTTCAAACATCAATTTATGACGCCTCTTCTGATACTTACATTAATTCTTTCGAGATTGGAACCAAACTCCCGAAACTCAGTCATCTACATCTACAAGATCTTCAGTTAGGAAGTATTTCTTCACCGAATTGGACACAAGTTTTGCCAAGTCTGACTCACTTGTATTTTTCAGGTAACAATATAAAACGTACATTGAATCAATTCCTGTTAGAAATTCCAACGACTATCAGGCATTTGTATATAGAAAGAAATGAAATAGAGTCGATATATCCTAACTATGATAATTCTTTAATTACTCTTTCTCTGGATGGAAATGGAATTAATTGTTTGGGATTGAAATGGCCGTCGACGATATACGATCACACATATGGCCCGTTGCAACGAGAATGTCTTACAGATTTCAGTCAATTTACAAATTTAGAATTTCTGTCGATTTCCAACAACGAAATATTCCAAATCTTTGACAATGCATTTAAGCAAAATACCAAATTAGTTTCTTTAAATCTATCAAAAAACAGAATTTCATATTTAAGTGACACAATATATACAAATCTGTATAATTTAGAAATTTTGGATCTAAGTGACAATCAACTCACAAAAGTATCAGGTATATGCGAATTGAAAAATTTGAGAAACTTGTATCTTGACCGTAATCTTATAAACAATATTAATTCAGAATCTTTTTGTTCTTCTGATACTTTGAAAAGTTTATCTTTGAGTGGAAATTATATAGAAACTATTGAAGCTGGTACCTTCGACAACTTGATAAACTTATTTGAATTGAATTTACATGAGAATAAACTCGCTCATTTCGATTGTCAATTAACGAATCTGAAGAATTTATGGTTAGGCGGGAATAAATTTCGATCCATGGAAGATATATTGTTGGCAAACCAAACATTCTTGCACTTATTAGATATTAGAAATAACCCACTAAATGAGTTGCAACCATTTTCAATGCAATTCTTCGTTGAGAAAAGAGTGATTAATGTCCAACGGTTAAAGTTTTAAGTGTTTGAGTTATTACCGTAAATCAAAACGATATTTTTTATCACAACATTTGGTAAAAACGCTGAAAACAGTTGACAATTAAAAAATGATGAATGTTACGCTTCATTTTCTAGAAAACTAATTTTTTATGAAAAAATCTTAATTAAAATATGAATATTATCAAAAAGGTAGTAACATTATCTGACTTTTATAAAAGTACTAAAAGTGAAAATTTCCGTTTAATTCGTGAAAATATTAAGATATTTTCCCCATGAAAGTATAACAAAAATTACCCATTTTCATATGGTCCTCTTACATAATTCCATAAAATTTCCGAATAATTCTTAATTTTTTCTGAAATAGGACCACCGAAATTTTTTGCAGTTAGCTGTTTGCTGCATTTTAACAAAGTTGCATATAAGAACGATCTTCTGTGTTTTCTGCATCGTTTTTCGAAAAAAGAATTATGTATCAATTAATCAAAACATTGCTTGTAATGTCTATCTCAAGTTTACTTTTATAGTTATATAGTATATACAAATGTAGAACATTACTTCAGTTCTGTAGATTTATGTATAATATTTAGGTACATATAAACAAGCATATGTTTGTTTTATAATAATAATGCATAATATGATGTTTAATTTTGATAAGACATTGTAAACCAAAAAATATTTTCATACTTTCATAATAATAAATAAATAAATAAATAAATAAATAAAAAATATAATAGTATAAAAGTATGAAGATATGTTATATTTTATCTCATTTTATCGAAGATGCGGTAAAATAATATATGTACTTGCGTTTTATGCGGTCTTCTTTATCTTGCTAAGATTTTCTTTGTGCTTTTTATGATACATGTAATTTTCTTACCATATTCTACAATTAAGTTGAAAATAAAAAGTTTGGTATAACTCATGTTTTCATTTCTGAATCATTGAATAAATTACATATTTATAATAAATAAGAAGCTACGTATAACTATAATAGATTTCCCCTATCATCATTCCAAAACTATTTCTTTTGTATTTTAATTGCATTTAATAAATATTAATACGATATACGAAAGATACATTTGAGTTAAAGTAATAATATATTCAATATTTTTTAAATACTGTTTTATAATTAGGATTTAGAATGTGCAAAAGGATTGATTATTAATGTCAAATGAAAGAAGGTAAGTAAAGATACAATATTGATCAGAAAACATAATTTAAAATGCATTTATTATTTTAAATCATTTTAGTAGGTTAGCGAAGTTATACAAAATTACATTTTCGGAACCGAAAAGTATATCGCAAAAAACTGGGGTTTCTTTTAGAACCGATTTTTGGTTCCAATGGAGCTGCAATAAAAAGCAACGTCGAGTTTTTACTGTGATGTACATGAAACTGCATTGCCAATTAATCATAAGAATACTTTATGATTATAAATAAATCTAAAAAGAAAGAATTTACAGTTTTTGCGTCAAAATATTTGTTTGTCTTTGACCTAGCATGAGAAATATTTAAATGAAATAATTTCAACAAAATCGAAAAAAGTTAAGTTTAACTTGAAGCTCTGCAACTTAAACTTTTTTTTATTTTTTAGAGATGCTAAGTATACATGCTAATATTCTATAGCAGTATAAACAAATATTAAGAAATATTAAGTTCCATTTAGTTACGTTTTACGTTATTGGATACGGAAACAAAATTTAACTTTCCTTGCATAACGACACTAATGGATAGAAACAAAAAGCGGACATCGACTATGTACTTCAGGATGTTGACAACGTAACGAAAATAAGATTAAATATTCTTTCTAATTACGAAAATTAAGAAAAAAAAGTTACTATTAACTTGAAACGAGCATTTTTGGGACTAAGAGGCTTTTTGACTAAAAACAATTCCATAGGAGTTAACGCTCGTGTTCCTGGTGTATCAAAAACATTTTCCGGTGATAAGTTGAAATAATAGTTTACTATCCATATAGATGATGTCTCGCAGACACACAGGGAAAATTTAATTATCCAGGTATGTTTGACCGATTTTCATCGAGGAATTTTGTCTTCAGATGAAGCTTTGCTGTTCCCTGATCAATATCTGAACATCCCGTCGAGATGATGTTAGAAATAATTGTTCTAGGTGTGTCAAATGCTTCTCCTCGAGAAAATTTGGCTTCGAATGAACGTTTGCCACTCCCTGATCAGAACCTGATGGTCCCGTCGACTTGGTGTTGAAAAAGAAGGATCCAGGTGTGTCAATTGCATTTTTCTCTAGAAAATTTGGCTTATAATTATTAACGATTGCTACTCCCTGATCATTACCTGACGGTCCCGTTGACTTGGCGTTAGAAATTAATGATCCAGGTTTAACGCATATTCCTCAAGGAAATTTGGCTTTAAATGAACATTTGCCATTTCCTAATTATTTTTTGGCCGTCTTGTTGACCTGTCATTAGACATGAATGATTTAGGTGTGTCAAATGCATTTTCCTCGAGGTTGACACACATTTAAATTTCAACATCTTTTAAAATCAGGTCGATGGATCGACACCTGGATCATTCACTATTAACATCAGGCCGACGGGATGTTCAGGTAATGATTAAAGTTTGACAAATGTGAAGCCAAAGTTCCTCGAGGAAAATGGTTTTGACACACCCGGGTCATTCACTTTTAACATCAGGTCGACGGGCTCTTCAGGTAATGATCAGAGAGTGGAACATTTTCATCTGAAGCCAAATTTACTCTTGGAAAATGCGTTTGACGTACCTGAATCTTTCACTTTTAACATCAGTAATCCAAATAGTTTTCAACTGCTTGGTTGAAAATTGGTCGTTTAAAAAAAATAAATTTCCTAAATTGAAAATTTAACTATTCCGTTTTTGAATAAAAAGTGACCTTTTTTAGTTGAAAATTCATGTATTTTGTTGAAAATTCGTCTTCGGTAGAAAATTAATCTTCTTCGTTAAAACTTTGTGATTTTGGTTGAAAATTGAAACATTTGGTAAAGAATTAATCCACTTTGTAGGAAATTCAACAATTTGGTTAAAAAGTCATTGTAGAAAATTTAACTACATTGTTAAAATTCGTTTTCTTTGAGTTCAGAATTAATTTCCTTTACTGAAAATGTAACTATTCAATTTTTTGAAAAATTGAATAATCAACTAGAAAAGATCAATTTTCAACGATGATTTAAAATTGATCTTTTAGTTGAAAATTTAACTACATGGTTGCAAGTTGAACTACTTTGTTGAAAAATTCAGTTTTCTGGTTGAAGATTCTTGATTTTAGTTGAAAATATAGTTTGGCTAGAAAATTAATCTTGTTAATAAAAATTTCACTATTTGGTTGAAAATTAATGTACTTTTTTAAAAATTAAACAACTTTTTTAAAAAGTATCATTTTTGGTTGAAAAGTCAAGTCTTTTGTTGAAAATTCATCTTTTTGGTTTAGAATTCAAGTATTTTGTTGAAAATTCATTTTTTAAATTAAAAATATTCATTTTCTTAACTGAAAATTTAACTATTCCATTTTTTATTGTAAATTTATCTATTTTAGTTGAAATTCATGTATTTTATTAGAAATTAATGTTTTTTGGTAGAAAATTAATCTTCTTCATAAAAATTTCACTATTTGCTTGAAAATTAATGTACTTTGTTCAAAATTGAACAACTTTGTTAAAAAGTATCTTTTTTGTCTGCAAAGTCAACTGTTTTGTTCTTTTTGGTGGAGGATTCAACTATTAAACTATTTTGTTGAATTATTCTTTTTTTTTTTGTTAAACATTAATTTGTTTAACTGAAAATTGAATTATTTTATTTTTTATTGTAAATTTCTCTTTTATAGTTAAAACTTCAACCATTTGGTTGAAAATTTAACTACTTGTTTGAAAGTTGAACTACTTTGCTAAAAATTCATTTTTTTTGCTGGAGATGCATCACTTTAGTTGAAAATTCATTTCTTTGTTTGAGGGTTTAAATATTTTGTTGCAAATTCGCTTGTTTGTTGGTAGAAAATAATTTTTTGAAGGGATTGTTCATATACTACGTTACGCATTTTTCTTTTGTTTATATCGTTGTATCCCTTTTCACTTCACGGAAATTATATTTTGATCTTTATTTGAACAAAAGAAAAATGCTTAACGTACACGGTGGTCGGGAAGCAAAAAAAAAGTCTGCTTGAAACACCTAAGAAAAGTGAATGTAGCATGCTCTTTCTGGTACCTAGGAGTGCTCAAAAATCGTTGAGACAAAATCTGAACAGATCCTTTTCGCGAGAAAATCACTTTTTTGTTCAGTCAAATGTACCAATAATCGGTTTTTTGAGAATATCTCCTCAGGGATGTATTTTATCACAAAAGTTGTTCCCATATGATTTGTAGAGAATTGAATTACCTTTCGAACGAGCTCTATAACTTTCAAAAATAATAATTGGTTGCCGAGATAGAGCGCATATCATTAGGCCATAAATACCGAAAATTGATTTTCGGAAATATCTCCTAAAAGATGTATCTTATCACTAAAGTACTTCACATATGATTTGTAGAAAATTTGATTACCTTCAAAATGAGCATTATAACTTTCAAAAATATTTATTTATCGGTGTTGGTAGAGGACTCAATTACCTTCAAAATGAGCCCTTGAACATTCGAAAATGTTCAATAGCCACCGAGATAGAGCGTCTCAACGTGGACCCTTTTTGATCATTTTTCACGAAAATCGTTGAAAATCAGTTTTTCAAAAATTTCTCATGTAGTAAAGGTGCTAAAAAAAGTCAAATCAAGATCTGAAAAAATTCTATTCGCATGTCAATCATAGACTCAGTTAAGTGGATTATTTCTATTCAAGGAATGCAGTATGACAATATTATCTAACTCGTGTTAATATTTCTTGTATTGTGTGCGTTCACAGAAAAGAGCTAAGCTTATTTTGAGTCCAGAAATAACGTCTTTTTGAGACGCAATATTTTTAAGCCGAAAAGGTCCGAACTTGAGTCTGAGAACAAAAGAAAACTACATGGAATTACCTAGGCAACGCTTGTTTTGAGACCTGACAAAGCTTTTCAAGCTTTTTTTGTGTTTCAAGGATAAACTTCATATAAAAGTCTGGAATAAATTCTAAGAACTATATATACAGAAAACTTGTTTACTTTCTGTAAGGTATTTCATTCCATTCGGTGAAGATGTGGAACCAAGTTATTTATATTTTGTGAGTATAATTTTCATTATTATTCCAAAAAATCACATCATGACGACGAAACCAGATCATAAGAGCAATCACGCGGAGAACAGAAAGAAGGTATGTGGTCCTTGTGGAAGAAAAATTGTAATTGGCAATTCACTCTCGCTGAACACGATAAGAATAATAAAAAAAGGCCTATTCCAGACATTCCTAAATACGAAAATATTTTGTTAACAAGAATCACAAGGTCCAATCAATTAAACGTTGATTCTAATTATTTTGAATGCAATTGTCTCGTCAGCTTACAATATTTGAAGACAAAAAACGAGGAATTTCGGCCAGAAGTTGAAGAAGAAGTTTTCGAATTGAAAAATTGTGGAGATTTGAAGAGAGATTATGAGAAATTTGTTTCTTCTGGTGGTAATCCAGAGTTTTCTAAGCAGTGTCACAGCGTAAGAAATGAACCTCTTTTCAAGGAAGACGACAGCGTACTGGTTCTCGATAAATGTGTTATCCCGGAATTGCATATAATGCAAGGATTCGTCAATCATCTTTTCTGGAACGGTTTGGCACCTCTTTTGGGTCCAGAGGCAGCACTCAGATGGCCTAAGAAGTGGAAAATAATTTCCAAAAACAACCAGGGTGAGATCTTTGAAGGAAATGCGTGTCGGAAATTATTGAAAAATGCTGATACCCTTAATGATGAAAGAATATATGGTGATCTTGGTCCACTCGCTGTTGTACCTTATATATCTGCTTTTAGAACGATGGATAAAATTGTTGATGCTTGCTTCTCGACGAAGAGAAATAATTCTCTCCAAGATATCGACATGCTCATTGATTAGCTATCGAAACATCTCCTATCAGTAAACGTAACAGAAACATTGAAAATACACATCCTGCTGAAGCATGTAAAGCAATCGCTTGAAGTACTCAGTAATTCAGATGGTTTGGGATTGTGGTCTGAACAGTCTGCACGGAGAAAAATGGATGGTCAAAGTTAGAGGGTCAAAATTTAGAGAGCCAGTCTATTCTTCTAGATGGTCTAAAGAGCCTTTCAGAATTTTTTGGACATAGTCAGAGAGACTCTTATTTTATGGCTAGTCTGAGTGTTGTAATAAGGTCAGTCTCACTATCAGGGATAATCGAAGTATCCTTTCGGCATGGTCAATACGATCATCTTGTTTTCACTCATTTCGACCATCCACGGAAGAGCAAATGACCCATCGCGGATGGCTAACCTGATTAGTTACCGTTGGCGTGTTTTTTTTTAATGAATAAATGTGTAAGTCAAATGTCCACAACAAATAATAAATTTAAAGTGCATAAGAATATTAGAAATTATTGTAAATTCATATTTAAGGTGAAAAATATATTCCTTCCTTTAAAATTTAAAATCTATCATTTATTTTGAAGGAAAAAATCGAATAGATAATTTAAATTTTACCTTACAAGTCCTTTTTGTGAGCAAAGTATTATTTTTAATAACTTTACTCTTATTACTTGCTGTTTAAAATTGCTTTACACATTTAATCATTTCAAATAAGCGCGCCAACCCCAACCAATCCAGTTGTCGAAGCGATGGATGCAGTGTGAATGGAAACGAGAGTTGGGAGCACCATGGTTCAGAGCAATTACGGAGTGAGTGAATGTCATTGAGCCGTTCAGCGTCACATTTGCTGTTTATTGAACTTAAACATATTTTTAACAAGTTTAAACTGCTTTTTGATATTTCGAATATGCGTGGAGAGTGAAGTGCATAAGAGACAATATGATTGGAAGTGAATTAAGTTTATTTTTTTGAATTTTAAACGTCAAATTTGATGCTTCCAAGGGATTTAGGATAAAGGCGTAACTGGACGTTCAGCTATCAATTTGTTGTCATTGTGTAGTTTCAAACTGAAAAAATGCAAAAAATTTCAGCATGCAGGAAGTAACTATATTCGTTTCTGAATTCACTTCAGTGTTTGATATCTTACAATTCAGTGTCACACCGTGCCGTGTCCTTAGCCTTTCGTGCTCCAAAAATATATTGTGAATGTGCACTGTTTTTGCATATCAAATTATGTCTCATACACCTCACTTTCCACAAAGAATAAAAAATGCTTTCAGAATTCATGTATTTCATATAAATTTTCAGGTTTTATAGGTTCCACTCAATTTTATAATTTCCTGTCTCTTATAAGAGAGAGACTGGAATGAGTAGGAAAAGGACAACAAATATAGAAAATGTAGGATCATCAAATTGACCCCCTGAGATGGCCAGGTCGACTGTGCGAGGAGTTCAAGTCGACTATCTGATATGACCAAATCGACCTTCTATGATGAGCGATTGGACCCTTTATAATGATCAATTCCGCCATTTCTCATGATCGGTTAGACTTTCTATGACGCTTGAGTCGACCGTCCTAGATGACCAAGTCGACACTGTGAGATGATCGATTTGAACCTCTTGTTTTAACCTTCTAGAGATAGTCGCTTTAGCCATCTTCAAGGGCTGTCCTATAGTTGACCCTGCAATATAGTCTGTCTGCACATCTGCATGGCTAAAATGACCTTCCATTTTTCTCCGTGTGGAGAGTCCGCTCACCGAGAGTTCCTCAAATTTTGGAACAGACGCAAGATCAACACAAATGCAGATTCTTCTTATGGAAAGAGATTGAAAGATGCAGTCGTTGAATTTTCTTCGCTTCATATTTAAAACTTGGAATGCATCCTTTTTTCATTTATGGCATTATTTGAAGTCATCATCATGTAGTTCATTCATCGTTTGAGAAAATATTATTGTTCAAGAGTTGAAATAAAATTGACAAAGAAATATATGGGCCCAGTCTACACGGAGAAAAATGGATGGTCAAAGTTAGAAAGCCAAAATTTGCAGAGCCAGTCATTCCTTCTATATGGTCGAACGGTCCTTCCAACATTTTTTCGACATAGTCAGAAAGACTCTTATTTTATGGCCAGTCTGACGATTATAAGAACACCAGACTCACTATCAAGGATAACTAAGGTATCCCTTTCGGTATGGTCGAAACGCGGATCTTTTTTTTCACTCATTTCGACCATTCCCGAAGGACTAGAAAAACCATCTCATATGCTCGATTGCTCGACGTTTGCGCGTCAATCATGCGCGTGAAAATTTAAAGGTCACCGGACAACCAAACCGTTCGCGCCGGGTGTCGCTAATTGGCGCCAAGCAGTTTTTTAAGTATTCGCAAGTATTGCTAGTGTTGTGCTCGAGGTGTTTCTCGTGTTATTCCCTGGTGTTCAGAATGTAAACGATCGCATTTGTAAGTATCTGTTTTATATAATTATGTGATAATCGAAATATTTGATACTGTTATTATTTTTTAGGTTATATTTTAATACAAGCTTAAAGTCATTTCTGATTATTTAAATAATCACTGAATATTCTAGCATTGATTAATGCAGTTTAATCTTAATTTGTAATTGTGAATTTTACAATAAAACTTTATCTTCCAGTTGTCACCTATTCCACATTTAAATCCGTAGAAAGATAGATGGAAGGGTCTAGCTCGTACGTGAAGCTGATGCAGAGCTGGAACTGTGGGGAAAAAATCATTCAAATATTCAGAGGTAATTATAATCAATTTTATATTTTATAGAACTTCACTTATTTGGCTGAAAATTAACGTGATTTGTTAAAAATTCGTCTTTTCTTTTTGTAGAAAATTAATCCTAATCGAAAAGGCAACTATTTGGTTAAAAATGTGTGATTTTTGTTGAAAATTGATTTTTGGGATTAAAAACTAAATGCGTCAAGTTAAAATTTAACTACTTTATGGAAAACTGACCTTTTTGTTGAAACTTCATTTTATCGGGTTGAAAATTCCATTATTTTGTATAGAAAATTCACCTGTTTTGAAAATTCAACTGCTTTTTGAAAGATTCATCTTTCTTAATTTAAAATCAATTTTTCACAATGAAAATTTAAGAATGTCATTTTTTTTAAACCTACTCTATTTAGTTTGAAAATTTAACTATATGGTTCAAAATTTATGTAGTTTCTTACAAATTTCTTTTTTTGGTGGGAGATTCATAATTTTAGTAGAAAATTTTAATGTTTAATTGAAAAATGAACTTTTTTAGAAATTCGCTTTTTTTGGAGTAAAAAAATTATTTATTAAACTGAAAATTTAACTATTTTGTTGAGAATGAACTTTTTGGATAAAATTTCATATTTTTTAAATAAAAAGTCTATTTTTAAAAATGAAAAGTTACCTGTTCCATTTATAATAAATTTTTTTTTTCATATTTTAGAACTTTACTTATTTGGTTAAAAATTATTGTGGTTTATTAAAAATTCGTCTTTTCCTTTTGTAGGAAATTAATGTTAATTGAAAAGTCAACTATTTGGTTAAACATGAGTGAATTTTCTTGGAAATTTATTTTTTGGATTAAAACTAAATGTGTGAAGTTAAAATTCAACTATTTGATTGAAAACTGACCTTTTTGTTGAAACATCATATTATCAAGTTGAAAATTCCATTATTTTATATAGAAAATTTGTCTGTTTTGAAAGTTCAACTGCTTTGTAAAAGATTCATTTTTTCCTAATTTAAAATTAATTTTTACAGTGAAAATTTAAGTGTTTCATTTTTCATTAAAAATCAATCTTTTTAGTTTGAAAATTTAACTATATGGTTCAAAATTTATGTAGTTTCTGACAAATTTCTTTTTTTGGTGGGAGATTCATAATTTTAGTAGAAAATTAAAATGTTTAGTTGAAAAATGAACTTTTTTAGAATTTCGCTTTTTTTGGAGTAAAAAAATTATTTCTTAAACTGAAAATTTAACTAATTGGTTAAAAATGAACTTTTTCGATAAAATTTCATATTCTTGGCTTAAAAATTCTACTATTTTATATAGGAAATTCGTCTTTTTGTCTTTAAAATTCAAAAATTTCTTTGGAAAGACAACTATGCCGTAGAAAAGTTAACTTTTTTGTAAAAGATTAGTCTTTTTTTACAAAATAATTTTTTAAATGAAAAGTCTATGTCTTAAAATGAAAAGTTACCTGTTCCATTTATAATTTTTTTGTCATATTTTAGAACTTTACTTATTTTGTTAAAAATTAATGTGGTTTTTCAAAAATTCGTCTTTTCCTTTTGTAGAAAATTAATGTTGATTGAAAAGTGATCTATTTGGTTAAAAATGTATGAATTTTATTGAAAATTTATTTTTGGGATTAAAAACTAAATTTGTGAAGTTAAAATTCAACTATTTGATTGAAAACTGACCTTTTTGTTGAAACTTCATATTATTGAGTTGAAAATTCCATTATTTTATATAGAAAATTCGTCTGTTTTGAAAATTCAACTGCTTTGTAAAAGATTAATTTTTCCTATTTTAAAATTAATTTTTACAGTGAAAATTTAAGTGTTTCATTTTTGTTTGAAAATTAATCATTTTAGTTTGAAAATTTAACTATATGGTTCAAAATTTATATAATTTCTTACAAATTTCTTTTTTTGGTAGGAGATTCATAATTTTTGTAGAAAATTTATATGTTTAGTTGAAAAATGAACTTTTCTATTTAAAAGTTTTCACTTTTTAATTTTTACTAAATACTTTAATACCGAATAATGTCAATTGAAATCTCTTCAAATCATTCGCAGTATTTTTTAATCTGTGCAGTTTATTGCAATTTGGTACACACATAAATTTAAAACCCCCGCTCTTTATGCTTGCAGATGCTGTTGTAGTTAAATACTTCCCAACAATCTTCCATCCAGGCACGGTTCGGAATAAATCAACAAACAGTAACTTTCGACCATCCAGCACTGAATTAGGACTAACTGTTTTATCACATAAGTTATATTTATATTTATGCTCCTAATTCTAAAAATAAAAATGTGCATCTATAATCACAATTTAAATATTTCGTTTAACTTTAAGGTTAGGTGAGGTTTTATCATTTTTTCAATGCATATATTGTTTTTGAATACGCTATAGAATATGTTATACTCTACATCTGAATTACTATGAAATTATTCTAATTACATAGTGCGATGACTTTTATCAATTGATGAATAGTCAGAAGTATTTCCATACCAATCTTCAGTAAAAACTACTAATTCACAGAAAAAACGTTTTAAATTCATAAAGAATTTTTTCTTACTAATTTCTTTTGTTACGATATAATATTACAAATTAGTAATTTTTTATTGAAGATTATTATCAGAATGCTTACTATAAATCAATTGATAAAAGACTCCCCAGTGTTTACATAGTAGACCTTCATACTAGTCCAGATTAGAAAATCAAATCAAATTTTTTTATTAATTTTCAAAAATAATATAAAAATATATATTTGGCTCTTAGAAATAGTAATTTCAACCATATCAGATTTTTGAATCGACCCTCTGCAATAATCGAATTTGCCCTCCTAAAATATCCATTTTGAAATTCCGGGATAATCTAATCGACCATTCCGAGCTGATAGAATCGACTGTATTGAGATAATCAAAGCGGTGATCCAAGGTGTCCAAACCGACCCTTCACAATGACCAGGTTAACACTTTGAGAAAATCGAATCGACCATCTGAGACCATCGAGTGGTCTGTCTAGAGACAATCATATCTACCCTTTAGCATGATCAGGTCAGCTTTCTTGAGATGACCGATTCGACCGTCCGAAATTATCGAGTCAACACTTTGAGATGATCGATTTGAACCTCTTGTTTCACCCTTCTAGAGATAGTCGCTTTAGCCATATTCAAGGGCTGTCCTATAGTTGACCCTGCAATATGGCCGGTCTGCACATCTATATGGCCGAACAGACCTTCCATTTTTCTCCGTGTATGATTTACATGCGAATAGAATTTTTTCAGATCTTGATTTGACTTTTTTTAGCACCTTAAAACATGAGAAATTTTTGAAAAACTGAATTTCAACGATTTTAGTGAAAAATTATCAAAAAGGGTCCACGTTGAGACGCTCTATCTCAGTGGATATGAAACATTTTCAAATTTCCAAGGGCTCATTTTGAAGGTAATTGAGTCCTCTACCAACACCGATAATCATATTATGCATAAAATACATTCCTGAGGAGGTATCTCGGAAAAACCGATTTTTTTCACTTATTGATTTCACGAATATGCGCTCTATCTCGGTAACCAATACATATTTTTGAAAGTTATAGGGCTCATTTTGAAGGTGATCAAATTTTCTACAAATCATGTGCAAAGTACTTTAGTGATAAGATACATCCTTTAGGAGATATTCTCGAAAATCGATTTTTGGTACATTTAACTGAACAAAAATGTGTGCGAAAAGGATCTGTTCAGATCTTGTCTCAACGATTTTCGAGCACTCCTAGGTACCAGAAAGAGCATGCCACATTCATTTTTCTTAGGTGTTTCGAGCAGACTTTTTTTTTGCTTCCCGACTACCGTGCGTAGTTTATGAATGATCCCTAATTAAAAATATAACCATTCAATTTTTTTTGTTGAAATTTTTTTTATAATTGAATATTCAACTATTTGGTTGAAATTTCTATTTTTCGGTAAAAAAATTAATTTGCTTAGTTAAAAATTTATGTTCTCGGTTGAAAATTCCACTATTTGGTGAATATATAGTGTATTTTATTTAAAATGAAACAATTTTGTTAAAAAGCCATCCTTTTTTGTTGAAAATTTACGAGAGTCTAGTAATACAGAGTTTTGCAAATAGAGGTAATCCATCGCATTTTTAAGAGCTGTTTCCACTCGGCTTTTGAGAATCAGCGTTTTACATTGTAAAAGCTAGCTCACATCCTTAATTCTATGAAAACCGACATTGATAAATTTGCATGATTGTACAATGTACAGTCATATCAAAATTGGATGGGGAAAGCAATCTTATTTATAAACCTTCCTTTCATCTGGAACATCAGTACAATATATTCCGCAGTTGCGGCTAAAACATACCCTAATTTTCAAAGTCAGTATTTTTAGCATTTAAAACTGTGACTACTGAACTTTCATACAATTTCAAATTAAGTCATGTCAATAGTAGTGGAGAAAATGATAATTTATTCAAAGTATCTACTTATAATAATGATATGCTGTGGACTGTGTCTTGGAGGTGAAGAAGAAATACAATCCGAGGCAGAAGATGATCGTTCTGTGAAAGAGGAAAGTTCGTCAATCGATGAAAATAAGGAAAACCTTGGAAACCTACATTTAAATTTTTCAAACATGGGCATACGCAAAATTTTCGACCGATTCATATCTAGTGCCGCTGTGACGCATCTCGATCTAGAAGACAACGAAATAGAAGAAGGTTCCTTTCTGGCATTCGAAAAACTTCCAAATTTGAGATTCCTGAATTTGGCAGGAAACAAGCTCAATCTAGCTACTTTCTTGAAATCTGGTATTCACGAAAATCTTGATACTCTTATTTTGGATCGAATGCAATTTCCTCAAACACCAATTTATTATTATAAAACCAATCCTGATCAACACTTTAACTATTTCGAGATTGGAACCAAACTCCCGAAACTCAGTAATCTACATCTACAAGATCTTCAGTTAGGAAGTATTTCTTCACCGAATTGGACACAAATTTTGCCAAGTCTGACTCACTTATATTTTTCAGGTAACAATTTAAGATACACAGTTGAACAATTTCTGTTAGGAATTCCATCGACTATAAGGCATTTGTATATAGAAAGAAGTGAAATAGAGTCGATAAATTTCAACTATGATAATTCTTTGATTACTCTTTCTCTGGATGGAAATATAATTAATTGTTTGGGATTGATACGGCCATCGTCGATATATGATGACACATATGACCCGTTGCAAGCAGATTGCCATATAACAGAGTTAAGTCAATTTAAAAATTTAGAATTTCTGTCCATTTCCAACAACGAAATATTCCAAATCTTTGACAATGCGTTTGAGCAAAATACCAAATTAGTTTCTTTAAATCTATCAAAAAATAGAATTTCAGATATAAATGACACAATATATACAAATCTGTATAATTTAGAAATTTTGGATCTAAGTGACAATCAACTTGAAAAAGTATCAGGTATATGCGAATTAAATAATTTGAGAAACTTGTATCTTGACCGCAATCTTATAACTGACATAAATTCTGAATCTTTTCGTTCTTCTGACGCTTTGAAAAGTTTATCTTTGAGTGGAAATGGCATAGAAACTATTCCAGCTGGTACGTTCGAAAACTTGAAAAATTTACTCGAATTGAATTTATCTGAAAATAAGCTCGCTAATTTCTATTGTCAATCAACGAATCTTAAGAATTTATTGTTAAGCGGGAATCAATTTCGATCCATGGAAGATATATTGTTAGGAAACCATACATTATTGCATTTATTAGATATTACAAATAACCCAATAAATGAGTCACTACCATTTTTAGTGCAATTCTTCTTTGAGAAAAGAATGAATAATAATGTAAAACGGTTAAAGTTTTAAGAGCTTGAATCACCGAAAATCAAAGCGATATTTTTTATCACGAAATTTGGTAAAAACGCTGAAAACAGTTGGCAATTAAAAAATTATGAATGTTACCCTTCATTATCTAGAAAAATGGAAGCATATATATCTGAATTATAATATAAGAAAACCATACCTAATTTTTTATGAAAAATAATTCTCTTAATAAGGTATGCATATTATCAAAAAGGTAGTACTGAAATTCGAAATTTCCGTTCATTTCGTGAAAATATTAAAATATTTTCCAGGGAAAATATGAAAGTAACAGGTAATAAATAATAACAGTATAAATATGAACACTGAGAGAAAAAGTTGTCTTGAAACAAAAGCATCGTCCTCTTGCCTGTCTTGTTTGAAACGATGTGAACATATGTTTTACACAAACAGAATTATTTGGCTACAAGATTAGGTGAAGTTAGTCGTATAACGAAATTTTTTGCTGCAAAAGGATTCCTGTTGAGACAAATGAAAATCCTCTCAACCTTAAATTTAAGAGGAAATTCCATTTATGTCAAGAAACATCCTTTTGTCACAAGAGGACATTTCTCTGAGTGAAAGTATAAGAAAAATGACGTATTTTCATATAGTTGTGTTACATAATTCCTTGATAATTCCATAACATTTCCAAATATAATTCTTGATTTTTACTGAAATAGTACCACCGAAATTTTGTGCAGTTCAGTCAACGTAATAGTTAATTGCTGTCTGTTTGCAGCGTTTCAATCCAATTACGTATAAAAATGACCTTTTGGGTTTTCTATGGCGTTTTTCGAAAAAAAATGTTATGCATCAATTAATCAAAACATTGCTTGTAATGTCTATCTCAAGTTTACTTTTATAGTTATATAAGGATACAAAAATGTAGAACATTACTTCAGTTCCTTAAAATTATGTATATTTAGGTATATATAACACAGAAAAAACAGAAGTGAATTTTCGTTGTGGGTAATTTTCAAGTAGATAAAGTGTAATTTTCTCGCATCGAAACAAAACAAGATTTAATAGAGTTGACATGGTAAACATTTCCCATGTGGTGGGTAAATCTTAACACGTGAAGTTAATTTTTGTTGCAGGTAAAGATTACTCGGAAATCACTCTGTAAAGATTACATTTCGTTTTTTCTGTGAAACAAGCATATGCTTGTTTTATAATTTTAATGCAGTATGATGTTTAATTTTGATAAAACATGGTAAAATATAACATATTTCCATACTTTTATAATATATTATATAATAGTATAAAAGTATGGAAATATATTATATTTTATCTTGTTTTACCAAAAATGAGGTAAAATAATATATGTACTTGCGTTATATGCGGTCTTCTTTATTCTCTTGCTAAGATTATCTTTGTGCTTTTTATGATATATGTAATTGTCTTACCCTATATTCTACAATTAAGTTAAAAATAAAAAGTTTGGTATAACTCATGTTTTCATTTCTGTATCATTGAATAAATTACATATTTATAATAAATAAGAAGCTACGTATAACTATAATATATTTCCCCTATCATCATTCCAAAACTATTTCTTTTGTATTTTAATTGCATTTAATAAATATTAATACGATATACGAAAGATACATTTGAGTTAAAGTAATAATATATTCAATATTTTTTAAATACTGTTTTATAATTAGGATTCAGAATACAAAAGATTAATTGTTAATTTAAAATAAAAGAAGATAAGTAATGATACAATATTTATCAGAAAACATAATTTAAGTGGCATTTTTTATTGTAAAACTTTTTAGTATAAGCTACGTTATATACCAAATTAAATTTTTGAAGTGATTAATGATATAATAGATAAAAAGTAATCCAACAAAAAAGATGTTAATAGATATTTACAGCTTCTATTTTAGCATGTTTTCAATAAAACCAATGTTTTTAAGAAAATAGAAAAAAATAGTTTTTTCAGGTTTTCCGGGCTATTTTGGCAAAACAGATCATCAGTTTTATGTCAAGTTCATGCCAAAGACAACTTTATGAAAAGAAAAAAGAGATGAATTTTCAACAAAAAAGTAAATAGTTACATTTGCAGTTAAAAAAGTTAATTTTCAAAAAAGTTAACTAAAATGATGAATCATCAACCAAAAAAGAATTAATTTCTAACGAAATAGTTTTAACCAAAAAAATTAATTTTTATGAAAATAGTTCAACTTTAGGGCAATTATATTTTTGATGTTATGGTTTTGACCAGATAAATTGTATTAAATAATTTGATGTTAATGTTTTTTGTTTACATGGTCTAAATTCAATATTTTTTTAATATTAATTATTAAATTTATAAGTTGTGAAAAAAATGTCTCTAGCTCCACTGGGATCTGAACTCGGAAATCTGAAAGACCTGGGTTCGGATCCCAGCGGAGCTAGAGACATTTTTTTCACAACTTTTAAAATTCATAATCAATATTTAAAAAATATTGATTTCAGACTATATAGACAAAAAACATTAACAGCAAATTATTTAGGGCAATTAGTTGAATTTTTACCCATAAAAGGTGAATTCGCAACGAAAACTGTGATAGTTGATATTTCAACAAAGAATCATTTTAATTTTAATCAAAAACAGTTAAATTCAACCAAAAAGGATGAACTTTCAAGAAAATAGTTGAATCCTCAAACAAACAGGTGCAAAATAATTGAATATTTAAACCCAAAAGACAAATTATTAACAAAATAGTTAAATTTCCAACCAGAAAGGATGACCTTTGAACCAAATTTTTGAATCTTTAAAAAATAAGAATTAAATTTTCAGCCAAATAATCAAATTTTTAACTAAACTAGATGAATTTTGAACCAACAATATAATATTTTAGACTTTTCAACTAAATATAATTGACGTTCTTGAAAATTCTTTAGAATTTTTTTGAATACCCTAAAATCTCGCAAACCCTTTGGATCTACTTCAAATTTTTGCAATTTTCCAAAATTACGCTAAGATTTAAATCCTTCAAAATCTTTTGAAATCCCGTGACATTTTTTAGAGTTCTTCAAAATTAATTTGAATCTCTAAAAATACCCTAAAATCTATAAAATTCTTAAAAAACTTTTTTAAAGCTTTAAACATTCCTCAATTCTTGCAGAGAAATTATTTGAAATCCAATAAAATACTAGAAATTCCCGTGAAATTCGATTAAATTTTATGATATTGTCTGAAATCCTGAAAAAATCCCTTAAAATCATTGAAATCCTCAAAAATCTTATAAAATATCTTGAAATCTTTTAAAATATTCTGTATTAGGTCTTTATAAAATTGTTCCAATTAAATCTTCCGAAATTCTGGGAAATGATTCTTTAAAATCCCGTGAAAAAGCTTTTAAATCCGTTAAAATCATTAAGATCCTTCGAAATCACTTAAAATCCTTAAAAATCCCTTGAAATTATTATTTAAATTGAAATAATTATTTTCGAAAACCAGAAATTACCCCCTGAAGTTAATTTTTGCTTATTTTATGAAAAATTTCAAAATTGAGTTATTTTGTTGAAAATTTAACAATTTTGTTAGAAAGTCATACTTCTTGGTTGAAAATTCGTCTTTTTACTTGAAAATTCAACAATTTACTTAATTTTTTTTTGATCAACACATTTTTGTTATTGAAAATTCAACTATTCTGTTAAACATTCATCTTTTGGTTTCAAAGTTCACATCTTTTTGTAGAAATTTCAATTTTTTTGGGTTGAAAATTCAACTGTCTGGTTAAAAATTAATCTGTTTCAATTGAGAATTAACTTTTTGCTAAAAATTAACATTTTCGTGTTGAAAATTCTACTTTTTTTGAGAAAATTCGTAGTTTTGGCTCGAAAATTCAACAATTTGGTAGAAAATTTAACTATTTAGTGGAAAAATCATTTATTTTGTTGAAAATTCGTCTTTTTTGGTAGAAAATTCGTACTTTTGGCTTGAAAATTCAACAATTTGGTAGAAAATTGAATTATTTTGTGGAAAAATGATGTATTTTGTTAAAAATTTGTCTTTTTTGGTAGAAAATAAATTTTTTGGTTAATATTCAAGTATTTTGTTGAAAATTCAATAATTTTGTTAAAAAGTCATATTTCTTGGTTAAAATTTATTTTGTTGACTAACATATTTTTTGTTATGGAAAATTCAACCGTTTCGTTAAAAATTCATCTTTTTGGTTTCAAAATTCATCTCTTTCTGTAGAAATTTCATCTTTTTTTTTTATCAAAATTTTTGGTTCAACATAATTTTTTTTGGTTAAAAATCAAGTATTTTGTTGAAAATTCCTCTTTTTAGATTGAAAATTCGACTTTGGTTTTTTGTTGTTGTTGAAAATGAATTTACTGAAAATTTAACTGTTTTGTTGAAAATCAAATTGATTTATTGTAAATTACATTTTTTGTTGAAAATTTATATTCTCTGGTTGAAA
>CAKNYM010046718.1:0-23686 GCA_932195095.1 Andricus curvator
GTCAAATATTGGTTTAATTGAAAATATTGAAGATCGTGATTTATTAAGACACAGAATAATTAATACTGCACATAATTTTTTACAGAATAATAAAATTACAGAAGTTGATAGAGTTTTAGCACAAAACATTAAGAAAACACAAATATTCATTAAAGTTAATAAACAATTACTAATAACTCATGCAGATAAAAGTAACATTAGAGTAATACTTAAAAAGGAATCTTATATTAAAAAAATGCAAGAATTATTAAATGACACCACAACTTATGAAAAATTAAATGAAAACCCTGAAAAAGAATTAAAAAATAAAACATTTAAAATGCTACATTCTTGGAGAATTAATGGATATTTAGGTGAAGAATTATTACGAAAAGATATTTTAGTTCACGATACTAACATTCCTAGAATCTATGGGTTACCTAAAGTTCATAAACATAATTCTTCACTTCGACCTGTAGTTTCATTAATAAACTCACCTACTTATAAAATGGCTAATAGTTTCAATAATATTCTTAAAAAAGCATTAATAGTGCCAAAATATCAAGTAAAAAATTCTTTTGAATTTAAAAATAAAATAATTAATAAAACAATTCGATCTGATCATATCATGGTTTCTTTAGATGTTTCTTCATTATTCACAAATGTGCCAATTGATTTAGTTATCAATAGTATTTTAAGTAGATGGATTTATATAAAAAACTATACAGATTTACCTATTGAAGAATTTGAAGAAGGAATAAAATTTGTAATGGAACAAACAGTATTTAAATTTAATAACAATTTTTACAGACAAATATTTGGAACACCTATGGGTTCTCCAATTTCTCCAACATTAGCTGATTTAGTTATGCACGATTTAGAATCAAATGTGATAAAAAATTTAAATTTTTCTTTACACACATATTTTAGATACGTTGATGATACGTTCATTATATTACCTAAAGATAAACTACTTTACGTTATAAATCAATTTATCACTGATTGGTTTCGTAAAAATACTTATTCTGGTAGATATTTAAATTTTCTTTCAAACCATCCAATACAACATAAAATTTCGATAGTAAAACATCTTATTGATACAACTTTAAAATGATCAGATAAATCATTTCACAGTTCAAATATTGAATTTATTTAAAAAACTTTATATTTAGATAATTACCCAACAGAGTTTGTTCAAACACATGTTAACAATAAAATTAAAACAATTACAGATTCTTTAACCAACCAAAATAATATAAATATAATTAGAAATTCAAATTTTAAACCAATAGTATAAATTTCTTATCATGGAAAGTTATATTTTGAAATTAAAAGAATTTTAAATGATTTTAATATTACAGCAAATTTTAGAATTGACTCTAAACTTGATAAATTCATAAAATTAGGAAAAGATTTATTAGATAATTTGCAACTCACTGATGTAGTATATAAAATTCAATGTTTGAATTGTGAAAAATGTTATTTGGGTCAAACTAGTGGATTAATTTCTACAAGAATAAAAGAACATCATGATAATTTTAGACAAAATTCTAAAAACCATAAAGTCATAGCAAAACATCAGGTTGAAACAGGACATTTGATTGATTGGGATAATGTTAAAGTTTTACATTATGAACCTAATCAATTTAAAAGACTAATAGCAGAAATGTCTTTTATAAAGAAAAACAGCAATAATTGTTTGAATATAATTTCAGATCTTAATAATTATAGTCCAATATATAATATAATTTTGGATTCTCTAATTTAAACAATTGAATTTCTTAAAAATTCTAAATTGATGAATTTTTCAATTAAAATTTTTTTTTTATTACAATATAGGTTTATACATTTAACTAATCAGTAATAGTAATATTTTAAATTTCAAAACAATTTATAAGGTTGTTAATAATATTTAATTTTACAACTCTTTCAATTTTTAATATAGTAATTAGATTTATATAGAAACTATAGTACCTTACGAAACAAAATTGATGATACGTCATTGCTAATTTCTGTCCTTGTTAAGAATTCTCTTCCTCTCTTTCTCAAATTTCTCTTCGCAAAAATGGAGCAGAAAAGTTGTGAAGTCTCTGATTTTACGACTAAGTTAACAAAATTATTAATGATTTGAAAGTATGAATTTCGAAGAATTTAAACAATGTGAAGTTTTTAAAGGAAGTAAACAAAATTTTAAGTAAAAAATGAAGCACTTTAAGGTAAATTTTTTCAATTACAATTTGTAACCTCAAAAAAAAAAATTTTCTATTCAAATGATATTAATTAAAACCAATTTTACTTCATATATTTATAGTGATGAAGATGAGGAATAGGAATCCTAAATAATCATTAAGATGTTTGACGAACTTCGGAATTTAACCTAAACTTTATGCCCTGATGAGGAAAACAATCCGTTTTCGAAACGTTGGCAGCTGAAATGCAATAAAAGATTTTTAACAACTAATCTACTTTATTTGGTCTGAAGTATGTCAATTTACCACCTCTATATATTTTTATAAATCCATATAAGTAGATAACTTAGGCCATAGGGTGGCCTGTGATTGGTCGATAGGCCTGGCCTAAATGAAGGGGTGGGATAGTAGAAGGGATGTGGCCTCCCCTGATTGGTCAAGGGGCGTGGTCTAATTACAAACTGGCGTTCATTAGGGGGCGTGACCTAATTACAAAAAGGCGGCCATTAGGGTGCCTTTCCTAATTACAAAATTGCGGGAATTAGGGTGTGTAGCCTAATTACAAAACGGCAGTCATTAGGGGGTGGGGCCTAATTACAAAATGGTGGTAATTATGGAGTGTGGCCTTTAATTAATCGAATGGATGATTCCCAGCTGGAAAAGGGAAGGGAATTCCCTGTGTGAATCTGCGATGTTTCATGAATGGAAACGTTCCACCTCAAAAAGGGGAGGGGGTCCCACCCCCTCCCTGTACGTCTAAGATTAGAGGACAATTTGGAAAAGGGGGCAACTAATTACAACGCAAATTATTTATCCTAATCGTATTTTCTATTAAGTTTGGAAAGGGAGTGTTAAAATAACAACAAAGCTATAATTACTTAAAGGTATGTATAATATTTAATTCACTAATTAAAATGTAAAATTATTCTAAACTATTTTAAGTGACAGGTAGTAAATATACACATTTTTAAATTATAATAACAAATCTGTTTTTATTAAATTTCCAATAAAATACATTTAATTATGTGCGTGGAGAAAAAATAAGTTCAACCTCGCCAACAATGAGTGAAATTAAGATGGTTGTCAGTTTAATGAAAACGATTTGAAAATATAATTCGACGAATTGTTTCTTAAGTTTTGTTTGCACCTGATTTTTGAAGTATGCAGATTTAAACTTAATTATTTGGGGGATTAAGTTCTCATTCGGAGAGTTTATATTTTCAGATCTTAAATAATTTCACACTCACTTAAATTAGGAAATCTTTACATGCTTCTGCATTTTTTAACAATCGTTGTATTCTTCTAAAGCATTCATCAACACACACAATAACATTTTTAATCCTTCGAAACTAGAATTCTGAAGAACTATTTCGAGAGTATATATCCTTTTCTTCTTCGCATCAACCTGTCCCTGCTGTGCGTCATTGTTGTTCTCGTCATTGTATTCCTTGCCGTCTCTCAAAAGCATTGCCTTGTTGCCGTGAGCGGTCGTACACGCTAAAGTGTATTTTCTCAATTCAATGGTCTGGACGCATGAAGGTGAATTTCGGAAACAGAAGTATGATTCTATTATAATCATATGTTGTTGGAGTTTTGCCTAGGTCACAGAGTCGAAGGTGATACCGTTGCCTAAATTGTTCATAATTTTAATGACTGGTTAAATTTTCCCATGTGATTGAACCTATAGTACAATTAGAATCGTCTTGGAAAATGAATGATTAACTCCGTAAAGAGTAGGCAGAATGATTTTTCGCGTGTTTCTCTCCGTGAAGTTTGTAGATATCATAACCAAGCGCTTAAGAGCAACTTTAGTAAGTACTTGTTCAAGAGATGATGACTTGGGTTTGATCCTTTTTATTTTTGGAGTTTTAGGAACAGTTTAATTAGTCTGAGTGTCAGACAACACTTCGATAGTTTGAGTTGCCGTGGACCTTGAAAAATCAAAGACCGGCGAGGATTCTAACTCTACTGAATCAGTTTTAACTTGCGACATAGTGGCTCGTTTAGATATAAGAACTCAACTGATGCAACGTGATGCCATGCATCGGTTTATGTATGTAAAATATATGAGGAGTGGGGGAGTGCATTGTTTAGTGGGGGAGAGCCATATGCTGTGAGTGTGGGAATAATCGTTATGCCACGCATGTGAATAAAACCGTTTTTTTTCAACAGGCAAACAAAGGCTAGAAGTATGCGTTTCCTAGAAATCACTCAAAAGAATACGTGCTTCATATAAATCATACAAAAGAATCGTATTTCCTGAAAATTACACGAAAGAACACGTATATCCTACAAATCGCAAAAAAAAAAATCCGTATGTTTTTCAGGTCTAAAGGAATAAGTGGCGGTATCCGCTAGCTATCCGCTAAATATGAAAACAGTCTCCTGTTATCTGCAGGTTTATGTTCATGTATTTTATATAAACCAATTTTTCAAGTGCATAGCAGGATCCAAAATGATAGAAACGGAAACAATAATCAAAACAACAAATTTTCAAGGGAAGGTATACCACAAAAGCTACTTTTTTTTCTATCATAAAATTTTATCTAATTTCTGTGAAAGTATTGTTCCACTGCGTAGGGAAAATTCACAACTGAAAACAATTTTCAAACAAATTTCCCATTCCCATATTTGTCTTAACTTACCGAAATAAAAGTTATTCAAACAATGTTGCATTGCCATTAGTTATCTATACACCGTTCAAGGTATTTCGAAACATTTTCTCCAGAAAAATAAGTTTTGAGGGAAATTTTTACCAGAGAAACGATTTCGATTTCGTTTATGCGTGTCAAACAAATTTTCTACACTCTCTAGAATTATTTTTCTGTGCTAAAAAAAATTGTTATTCGTGTAATTTATTTTTTAATTTTAATTGTAACTAAAAAAAATTTTTAATCAAAAAAATGTTGAACGCAGAATAATACAAAAAATATTTGAAAACTATACGCAGGGAAATAAACAAAGAATAATTCTGATCGAAAATATTTGAGTGCGAACACTTTATCATAAAAGGAGAATTTTTTCTAGGTCATTTATAAATCTAATAAATAAGTCTGTAATTATTCTGCAACACTGTTCTTGTACGAGGAAAAAATTTAAAAAATGAAAATTATTTTTTGTGTCTGCTGGTTCATATGTATAGGTTGTGGATATACTGATTTTTCCATTTGAAGAAAAAACTATTGGCATGTGTGCACATAAGAGGGGAGGGTGCTAACAATGATTAAACCGGTTTATTTGGTAGAAACCGGTTTTTCAGGTATAAAACAGGTTTCAACATGCTGGAAATGGAAACAATAATCGAAGCAAAACAAATTTTCCAACTGAAGGCTTTACCACAAAAGCTATTTTTTTCATCTGAATAATGTTCAGAATCAATTTCTAGAAAAAATTATGCCAAAAAATTAAATATAATTTAGGGAGAACCCGTTTCCAAACAAAGTTCTAAAAAATAAGACAAACTTCAATGAAAGTTTCAGAAGAAATTTAAAAATAATTTTCTAAACAAATTTTACAAGCAATTTAAAAACAAATTCTTCTCTTTTTACCTAATGTATTTTTTTTAAATGTAAAAGATTCTTACATTTTTTTTTAATTTTTTTTTTAACTGGCTACCATTACTACATTTTCCGTAATACTAGCTCGAGCGCTATATTTCATGTCAGTTTTACAGAAAATTCAGACATTAATCAAAGCATGCCTGCAAAAAAAAGTATGCCTACAAATCTAATAAAAAAGTTGAAAATGACCTTATGTTCAATAATATTCAATTGAAAATTCAAGCAGATCGATCACCACGTTTTTATAGTTTCGTGGCCAAAAATTATCGAGGGAATTTCATATTTGAAACAGCTTCCAGCGAGAAAGTTGTTCTATATAGTTGAAAGAAGATTTGCAAAACAGTACACGACGCTCAACGAAAGCTTAACAGCGGGTTCGCTGCCTGAGGAGGCTCAGTATTAACTGTGTAATCGTTACGGCGTCACATACACGGAAAGAAGTTTATGACAGTTGTTGCGTTCGGTGCGGTAGGGCAAGACAACTACGATTTTGACGTGACAGCAGCGCCATTTTTCCTGCAGCCGCGACCTTAAAATGTGGTGCAACGTTGCTCTCTTATATCTGGGTCTGTTGTTGTCTCAAAAGATTGGCGTGTCATGCGCCCCTCTGTCGGATCGCAGCGTTCTCAAAATAAGAGAGTAGACGTCTTGAACATAGGGCGCGCTGGCGGTCGTGTGTTTAGCTCAGCAGCGGTATGTATAATATTTTCGTGTAGTATGTTACAAAGTAAATATTTCCGGCAATTCTTAATGAATTTATCTAAAACTTTCTATAAATCTTCTTTCAACTATAGAGAACAAATTTCTAGCTAATAATAGTTGGTTTAAATCTGAAATTCCCTCAAAATTTTTTGTTGGCGAAACTAGGAAAATGTGGTTAACGACAGGTCTTAATTTGCAATTGAATATTATTAAACAATAGGTCCTTCTCAACTTTAGTATTGCTTTTCAGACATACCATGTGTATACTTTGTATGTGTACCAAATTCCATAGAGTTTCAATAATATTTGGCCAAGTTATGACGATTTATGTTGTAATGCCTTATTGATTTTCGAGAAACAAATTTCAGGGTAATTTTTATTGTTAAAACTAATCTTCGGACACAAAAAAAAATTTAAATATAAAAAAGCTCCGTCTTGGTAAGTCATATAAATCTATATAAAAAAAAGTTCCGAATTTTAAATTTTCGATTGATTGCGAGGCCCAGGGACCAATGCGGATGGGTAAATTGTCCCCATCTGCCTCATCCTCAGTTTTACCAGTTAGAAAAGGGATAATAGTTGGAATATTCTCGAAAATATTTTTGAGTTGGAAAAGGAGAAATATTTGAAAATTCTCAGAAATTCTCAAAAAAAAAAAGAAAAAGGCAGAAAACCTGGGTAATTTCCTGAGAGTGAGGCAGAAACTGTGCCACACTACTTTCTCCATACTTGCGCTTCAATGAGACGAGTATAATTGAAGCATCTCAACTAGCATCTTCTGTCGAGATGATTGGTTATATCCTCCCAAATTGGTACCAATTATCCCTTCTGATGGCGTTAGTTGTACTGTTTCAGTTACAGCAGTTTCAGTTTAGCACACTTTTGGAAAAGACTCAATTTGTCTACGGTTTGCTTGTAGTGAAAGTACAAGTTTCCATGCTTGTTCCATGAAAAACTGTTTAAATTGTTGTGTTGCTAGTCGTGTCAATTACCATCAAGAGAGCTTGTTATATTCCCATAGCATTTGAACCGATTTTCAGTTAAGAGTATAGGATATCTTCCTTTATCAAACATCACTCAAAATTTGTTGACGTTCACGCGGGATCAAACATGTTTCAAAGGAGAAGATAAAAATTATATGCTTGAAGATTCAAACTTCGTAACAAAATGATGAATATGGAGCATCCAAATAAAATTGTCAGATAGGAAATCTGTCGAATGTCCACAGACGATTTTCAATGAAGTTGTACGTTAAGTTATGAGTTTATAGGTATATTATACGCGTAATTTTTGAATATATTTAACTTTTATTTCTAAAGTGAAGCAAACCAAAGTTCAAATTAATGAAATGATTCTTGTGAGTTTAGTAAGATAGACGGTGGAAAGTTCGCTGTCTGCAGAATTTGTTTCCAAACATGGAATAAATGAAATCACCTTGACAACGAATTTCAAAATCGAAATTCTGAAAATATGAGAAATTAATGTACGAAGAAACATATACAAGAGAATTGAAGATGCTCAAACTTCACTTCGAATGGCTGAAAGCGTATGGAAGTGTCTAAAACTATCGGACCCCTCTGTTCCTTCATACTTTAATGGTCCTTATTTCAAAATAAATATCAAGACATTCTTAAATTCTCACGGAACCAGTGCATTGTGTCCTTCTGTCACTTCTCAGATAAAAAATCGTAATAAATGTTTAGCTCCTAAGGTGAAGTAAGTTGAGTTTTCGATAAATTTGGAAAGGAATTTTAATTTCATTCATCTCATCTTTATAACAGTCAACCTTTTTAAAATTTCACAGTCGGTTACAAAGCACTTCAGTGAAACTATATTCTCAATTCGAAAAATGTGTAAGAAAATGATTTTATCTTCATAATACGTTTGACTATTGAAATAGATTTACTGCGTACTTGCTGAACAAAAAAATATCGTAAGAAGACTTTTGAAAGTTACCGAAAGTTGCCATGAATTTCCTAAATATCCGGGAAATTTTGGTTTATTCATGTATGTTCAGATTTTTGTTCATTTATATGTATGGTAACTTTTAGTAACTTTTTTAAGCTCATTCAGAATCAGCAGGGCCGAAATAGGATAGAAAATCAACCCAGGAAAAATAGTTAAAACAAATGATTGAGAATCGGGAAGCACCCCGATCCTGCTTTCCGGATTCCCACATTAGCAATTCGGGCCAGAGGCTCAGTGTAGCTGAGCTCTCGGATTCAATCAATCGCAAGACGCTCGAAACGAGTTTTAGCATTGGTCCCTGGGTCTGGCAATCAATCGAAATTTTAACGTTTCGAAATTTTTTATTTTTTATATAGACTTATATGACTTAGTAAGACGGAGCTTTTTTATATTTACATTTTTTTGTGTACGAAGATCAGTTTTAATAATAAAAATTACCCTGAAATATTTTCCCGAAAATCAATAAGTCTTTACAACATAAATCGTCATAACTTGGCCAAATATTATTGAAACTGTTTTAAATTTGGTACACATACAAAGTATACCAATGGTATGCCTGAAACGCAATACTAAAGTTGAGAAGGACCTTTTTTTTAATAATATTCAATTGAACCACATTTTAAGGCCGCCGCTGCAGGAAAAATGGCGCGGCTGTCACGTTAAAATCGTAGTTGTCTTGCCCTACCGCACCGAACGCAACAGCTGTCATAAACTTCTTTCCGTGTATGTGGCGCCGTAACGATTACACAGTTAATACTGAGCCTTCTCAGGCAGCGAACCCACTGTTAGGCTTTCGTTGAGCGTCGTATACTGTTTTGCAAAGTACATATTTCCGCTAATGTTTGATGAATGTATCTAAAACTTTCCAGAAATCTTCTTTCAACTATATAGAACAACTTTCTCGCTGAAAGCTGTTTCAAATATGAAATTCCCTCGATACTTTTTGGCCACGGAACTATAAAAACGTGATTATCGACCTGCTTGAATTTTCAATTGAATATTATTAAACATAAGGTCATTTTCGACTTTTTTATTAGTTTTGTAGGCATCCTTAGAGTATACTTCACATGTGTACATTGCAAACAGTTTCAATGATATTTGGCTGAGTTATGACGATTTATGTTTTAATCACTTATTGATTTCCAGCAAATTTTTTTTCAGTTCTTAATTTTTATTCTTAAAAATAATCACCAGACAGAAGGAAAATTGGAAATAGAATAAGGTTCTTATCGTCGTAACTTCTACAACGCTTCGAAACGTACTTCCGTAACAAAACTGGTGCTGGGTAAACAATCTCCTTAATTTGTAGAAACAAAATGTTCATATAAGTTTAAGGAAAGAATATTCATTCCCCATAAGACTGAGGCTGTCTGAATAAAAGAAGACACATTTAGTTTTGTTGTGTTTTTAGCATTGACTGAAGTAATCTGCTAGTATCGATAGACTGATATATTATTTTTTTCCATGTATATACACAAGTATACCAGAATATAATATAATTAAAAAAAAAACATGCAAAGTTTTTTTTTGTTTTAATATTTAAAAATTGATTGAAATTTTTAAAAATATTTTTCATAATATTTTTGATTATTAGAAAAAGAAATATAAGAAAAGATGGCATTGATTAGTATCCTGGATTTTTCTGTAAAAATAACCGGTCAAGTATATAGCACTGGGGCTAGTATTACAAAATACTAGCTTGCAAAATATTGTTAGAAAATATTTTTTCAATTTTTACTAAAAATTTTATTGTGTTTTGTCTTATTTTTGGAAGCTTCATTTATATTTAATTTTTTGGCATAGGTTTTTATATGAATTTTTCTGAACATTATTCGGATGAAAAAAATTATCTTTTGTGAAAAAGCCTTCACTTCAAATTTTTTTTTTTGCTTCGATTAATATCGGAATTGAGGTGCCGGATGAAAGAAGGAGATATAGAATTATTTTGCTGGAGTGGGGAGGCCCCTAAGCACTTGAAATTAAATTATTCATTTTTAATTTTTGAAATATCTATCCTGAGTGAAAATTTAATTTCGCATCTTTTTCTCCTCATAAAAAAAGTTGTAGTTTTTTTATTTTTCGAATTATTTACGAAAAACTGTTTATTTCTTTGATCAAAATATTATGATTTTTTTCACTTCAACTCGCCACAAAATGGCAGGTTTTTGATATTTTGTAAGAAAACTTATCAGAAATATGCGTTGTCATGTTCGGCGACCGATGGCGTTAGCAAAAGTTCAAAAAATTTATTTAAAAAATTGTTAATGATTTTTTCCAAGACGTTGCATAATTCGTGCACAAACAACTTCTAGCGTTTCGGGAGTCGAGCGAATTTTGAGCAAGCGAAAACTGTCAGCGAGAAAGTTGTTCAGAAAGGTTGAAGGAAGTTTTTTTGGAAAGTTTTAGCTCAATTGGAATAGTAGTTAAGTAGTTAAGCTATGACAGTTCTGCATCAACTACGTAGTTCCAGCTGCCACCAACAGATGGCGCCACTGGTCAGCTCCAAAAGTCGGTAACTCTGTCGGTAAGGTAGATCCCTGGCGCAGATTCTTGGCTCGGACAATAAGGATGCTCCCTGTTTTACCGACCGAATCCACAAGCAACGTTATAAAGAGGGCGCATGTGGGCTCAGGGATTCTGCAAGTTCTGGAGCATTCTAGAATTTTGCTTTTCTAGGAGTTTCGATCAAAGTGGATCTATTGCCTCTTAGATTCTTACTCATGAAACTTTTTGGATCACCTCAGTCGTTAAACAGTGATCGAAATTTCTAGAAGGCTGGAACTAATTCGTGGTTCGCTTAACGAGGTGGGTCACTGCAATACCCACCAACCAAGAATCAAATTCTGAGGATTCCCGGAAAATAATCGAACCTTCTGGAAATTTTGACGTGATCTCTGTCGATGTTCTATACATCGAAGTTTTTGGAAGGCTTGAATGTAAGCTCTTGCTTTCGAGGTTTTCAATATCCGTAAAATTTACAGAAGCATCGATATTGGACATAGTCTCTAACTGCTTTGCAGAAAAGATGAATCGATATATTCTCAACTTCCACCTATAATGGTGCATATTTAAAATTCAACGTCTCGAGCCTTCCAGAAGATTCTTCGTAGACGTAGTTTCTAACTGTTTTGCACAAAAGATGAATCGATATATTCTCAACTTCCACCTATGTATACCATTAAGCCATTTCCCTTTCGGGGTAGGCGTGACACTACCCGATTCGGGTAGTGTTTCTAGGTTGATAACTTGTAGTAAATAACTACAAGTGTGGGCTCACCACACCCACGATGTGCCAACAGCACTCAGTTTTCTCGAATGGTCACCCATCCAAGTGCTAACCGCGCCCAACGCTGCTTAACTTCAGTGATCTGACGAGAACTGGTTTTTTCAGCATATTTAAAATTCAACGTCTCGAGCCTTCCAGAAGATTCTTTGTAGACGTGATGATCTCTGACGATTTTCTATACGTCGAAATTTCTAGGTTTGACGTATAACGTGTTGTCTCGGTAATTCTAGTTCTACGCACTTCTGATTCTAGCACTGGCGCTTTTAATCATAATGACTACTCACTCGAATGTCTAATGCTCGAAATTTAAATTCAACCCAACGACGTTTGTGGAAGTCCAGCGTTGAAAAGAATGAAAGTGAGCAATATTTTGGATTTTGAAACCAACCCAACGATGGCTGAAAATATCCAACGCTGGAAGGAAGTTGAAGTTCGCACACATTTTGAGCAATGCGGAAAGCACGCAAAATTTGAATCCAACTATCCATAAATGCAACCTAAATTAAATCTAAGTAATACTAAAGTGTTTAAAGTTAATTCAAACAAACACGGTTAAATAAATACGCAGTTTTTTTTACCTTTGAATAATTTATTTATTGTTCACAAACTTTTTGCAGTACATAAAATTTACAAAGTAAATGGCACTTATTGCACATATTTATATTCGAAAAGGTTATAGGGTCCCCCCCAAATAACGAAAATAGAGCTTTTTTGTAACAGCTGCTTCTTCCAACTTCTCAACCGTCTCCTCACACGTAGCATCCTCAAAAATTTTTATGATCCTGCCTGAAAAGAAGACTGCATACTGGTTTTCCAACTCAGCCACAATTTTTGTACCATATTTCGTGTGTACTTTACGAATTTTTGAAATGGCGTATTTCTTCTTCAAGGTAAGAGCAGAAAGCGGTTGCGTAGGCAAAACTCCATCCATGCGGCCAACTGCATTAATACCTTTGAGTTCCAACTTCTCCGAAGGCATTTTTCACTTTTACTGTTTTCACTTTCACTAGATGGCTAGCTCTGCACTGTGCTCAACGATAATGTCTATAATGTTCGTTACACGCGGAGCTGTTGCCTGCATTTAATTCCTAGAACCATCGATATTGAATGTAGTCTCTAACGGTTTTTCGGGAAACATCAATTGAAAGTTTCAACTTCCACCTATTATGATACATATTTAAAATTCATTGTCTCGAACCTTCCAGAAATTTTGACGTAATCTCTGACGATTTTCTATGAGTCGAAATTTCTAGAAGGTCTGACGTATAACGTGTTTTCTCGATACTTCTACTTCTAGAGGAATCGACGCAGTTAATTATAACGATTTCTTACTCTGATATCTAACGCGCGAAGAAACGAGATCGTGTAAAATTTCAAAATGCAACCCAACGATGTGTGTCCAGGGCTGAAATCTGATATCAATCCAACGATGCTTGAATAAAGTCCAACGTTGAAAATTTATCCCAACGACGTCTGTGATTGTCCACCGCTGACAGTAAGCGACATTTGAATTTGGAGTCTACCCAACGATGTTTGTAATATTTAGCACCGGAAATAAAGATACCCAATAAAATTTAAAGTGAGCTTAACGAATTCTTAACTAACTGAATGGTTTTAAATTAATCTTCACTGGATGAAAAATTAAATGTTTGGTTTATTCAAGAAAAAAGACTAAGCCTAATTTACAAGAGAAAATCTTCACCTACAATGTGATAAAGGTAAACGTAGTTGAAACATGAATTCACAATGGTTATAAACGTCTTTGAGCATTGTGTTGTTCAAGGAAGTATCTAAAGTATTAACGATTTCAGTCATATATTCATCATCATCATTGTAGTCGGTTTTACTTTCAGTCATATCTTTATCATCATCATTGTAGTCGGTTTTACTCTCAGCGTAATGCCTGATAGTTGGTTGATCCCGAGGAGTCAAGAACCAGGTCTTGAGAGCTATAGCATTTCGTACTGCACAATTTGCATTCCAGCATTGAAGGTGGTGATTGCATCTTGTTAAAACTGTGCAGCACAATTTTTTCAACGGAGGACAGCCCAGATCTTCCAGATTATTCACATTTTGCACGTACTGGTCCAACCATTTTTTCTTTTTCAATACTTTAACATAGACTGCAGTAGTGCCACCTAGTGTATCTCAAAATTTGAGCCTCACTTTTTCATAGGGTATGTCACCGGAAGTCCATTCCAAGCCATGGTAATTGTGCGTCAAACATAAATTCTCACTCTTGTATTTAGCAGGCAGCGAGTCCCAATAGTAGGGTGGTTCAAACAGGTAGACCACAGGTTGAGCGTCTTCCTGAAGAGGAATTATAGCCAACTCCTTGAAGACGAACTGGTTGATGGGCTTCTTGAAGCCTTGTACGTCCACGATAAACTCCATATCGATGAAAACTGAACTCTACTGCTGAAATTACCTCTATTTTATACCTTTTTCCCACACCACCACATTAAATCAACTTCTTTACACTACCACTCAGTGGCTGGTACTGTTTCATACGGTCATTTATAATTAGACAGTACGCTGCTGTTTCAGCGGGGAAATTGTCTGCAGATTCAAATTCCAAACGAACGTCCACTGAGCGTATTCTTTGAAAACACTTTTCTTCAACATTGGTTCAGGGTCTTTACCATAGCAGGCTGCCTGAAAGTTTGCATACATCTCATACAGTAGTGCAAACTGATTATGGCTAATGTCCAGATTTAAATTACCATGTGGATAGTACTGTGAATTGAGGAATAACTTGACATTGGTTATATTGCAGTGATCGAAGCGATTAGCATATCTGGCTAGCCTATCCTTTCTACCTGTCTGGAAACCCAGTATAATGTTGCGTGGTTTTTTCCAACTGAGTAGACGTTCTCACAGTCCATATATGTCTTGAAGTTGTGGGGAGCAGGGGGTATTCATACAATTCCCATGAGCGAAAACTCATAGTTGTGAGAATATCTTTTCCAATAATGTTCAGCAACTGTATCTTAAATTTCTCTTCGTTTTCTGGCGCTTGTCGTGCTTGAACAACAGCATTTAGGTCACTGCGTGATCTTGTCACGATAAGTTCATGCTTTGCATTAACAACGATCTTTCGATAGTCTTCAGCAAATCCTAGGATCATACTGAGTGGTATAGTGACATCAAAGTATCCCTCATCATTGGTAAGACGTTTTGTTTCTTCCGGTATGTCGAGCCACCCTACATTCTCCATAAAATAACTTTGTCCAGGAGCAAGTGAGATGTAGCCCTTTATGGTGCTAGTGAGACCGACATTCTTGCAGCGATCAATCTCAATACCATTGAGTTCATAGCGAACTTCATCAAACAGATACCAGATGGTATTGCTCACTAGTGCTCTACTAGCAACAGCTGTAACTCCATCAGGCCTTGTTAGTCTTCCATACACATGCAGTGAACTCTTGCTGGGTAGTATACACAAATCTTGATGCTGGACAGCAATTCGAATTTCATCACTGTTGTTGAATGATGATGATGCATAAGGCTGATGTGCATTAATTTCATAGTGAGCTATAGACTCATCAAATCTCACTGGTGTTTGAATGTTTAGTATTTCTTCCATTTTTATTGCAACAAAAGGAGATGATAAATATCTTGAATGGACGTTTTAGTTTCTTTTTCCAAGAGGTTAGATCTTCAGATCAAGCTCTGTCAGACAGAGCACGTTCTGAGGTGTTAGCTCCTTGCGTGCTGTTCGAGAATTGGTTTGCATTCGACATGTTGACGCTCTCATATAGACTCCTTTGCGCTTGTACACTATACCCATTATGATGATGATTTGACGTGCAGCCGTATTGTTATCACCTCTCCTCAGAAATTCACCAAGTCACCGTCCTGATCAACTATGCGGAGCTGAATTTGCTGTATTGTCTTCACGGCGATTGGAAGGTAAATGACGTGTGACGGTACTTCAACGATCTTATATCCTGGTGGTACAACAGGAAAGAATTCATGAATCGTGTGCATTTTGCGATTATTTATGTAAGCTCCAGTAGTAATATTGCACTCAACTCGCAGAGCGTTCACTTTGAGAATAGCCACAGGTAGATCAGAAGTATGAGTCTTATTGGCTTCGAGAACACGTGGAGTGAATCCCAATAATCGCGCAATAGAATCGTGAGGTTGAAAGTTCACTTTGCAATCACACTTTATCTCGCTGCGCAATGTGTTATTATTTGGCTTGATTTTTATTGTAATTCCATCATTTGCTAGAGCGTGCTGGACTTCAACGAGTCCAAGTACATAGTTCTTATGAGGAGAGAGTTATATTGGTGGAAAATACTCTGACTCTAGCACAGAAGAGTTTCCGGTTATCGTGAGAGTAAATGATTCTTCCACGATGGTGTTCTTCTCTGAACTGACCCTAGTCCGTTCATTACATGCTCTTATATAGACAGTATTTGTCTTTTATATGCAGTTGTCTAGATAGAAATTTTAAGCACAAGTGGCCACATTCAACACTGTCATAGTCCTGATATCTGTCATGATTGTACTTTATCACGCTACTAACACCTAGGTAATCTACAAGATCTAAAGGTGGACGAAGATTACCGAAACTGTCAAAGTATAGGACATTATCACCGATCTTTTTATAACTTACCCAGTGGTTACCAGGGCCGTGACTATCATCAAAATTTACAATAGCTGACTCACTTTGGCGGGGTTCCTCTACTGACAGTTGATTGCGCATAAATACTCCACGAAAATGTGGAATCTTTAGAGCTTTAGCATACTTGAACAGATCGGTATCAGTGAGTGCATGGTGAGGTAGCTTCACTGCAAGTTTTTTAGGCGCCTGTCTTAGACGAAATCCCTCTCCTTCTCGGTAAGGTTTCATATGAAGACCTAATCCTTTTCTGTAGGGCTTTAGGTGTAAACCTCATCCTAGAGCAATAGCCTCCATTTACTTGTTATGACGTTGAGCATCTGCCAGTTGTTGCTTGGCTGCGCTAGCATCGTTTACAGCTTCAGCTACACCTGCTGCTCCACCAGTGAGAACTTCAAGTGCACTGAGTCCAGCAAAAATGGGAATCAATGGCAATACACCACCGACTTTCGAAGGAATTGGTAGAACACGTGGACTTTGCACTTTATGTTTATCGCTTACGTTCTTGACTGCTTCCTGTGCACCTCTGATTGCAGACTTGGTGGCCACTTTTGCATCACTACTTCGTTTCATTGCTTTCTTAGCTGCACTCACAACCTTTCTAAAGGCTATTAGCTTATTTTTTGCTGCTGGTTTCTTTTTCACACTAGATTTCCTCTTCTTTGAACTGGATTTCTTCTTCAACCCCATACCGAGTTTCGCTTTGGCATTCATCACGTTAGTTATTGCTAGTCCTGCCGCTTTCTCGCTAATTACAGCGTCTTTGGCAAAAACGCGCTGACAGGCTTTACTAGCTAGTACACGATCTGCAGCGTTTCTCGCTTCAACGTTTTCACGATTTCGTGAGTGTGCAATGTCGTGTTCTTTACACGCAGCGTCTAGAGGATTGATACCGGGATCACCTCTGGCAAGTCGTTTGGCTAGCTTAGTACCTGGACCACAGTATTGGTAGCCAGGTAAGAACAACTCAAACGGCAAGTTGTTGATGACTTTGTTGACCAATCCTTTACCTCGATGATGCCGGCGTGATACGTTGTTCACTTTACGGTGCACAATCATTCTTCACTGAACGGAGGTTAGCACGCAACTGACCTGGAAGCTATATAAGCGCTGTATTTATAGCTTTCACAACAGTTGAGATCAAGATGCGGTTCAAGACACAACCTATTAAACTTCCGGTATTCAACATTGATACCCTCATCCAATCTAAAAAGGATAGGGTGAAACGACATGGTAGCCTTTTACCTGACAGCATTCGCGCATTGTTTTGTGGACCATCAAATTGCGGCAAGACAAATACATTACTTGCCCTAATCTTACACCCAAATGGATTGAAATTTGAAAGTGTCTACGTCTACTCGAAATGCCTCAAACAATCAAAGTACAAATTCTTGGAAGGGGTGTTGAATGATGTAGATGGAGTTGAGTATTTTCCCTTCAGTGAGCATGAAGATGTAATACCACCAAGTGAGGCTCAACAAAATTCGATAACTGTATTTGATGATGTTGCCTGTGAAAAACAGGACAATATTCGAGCCTTTTTTTTTTGTATGAGCAGACACGCTCATGTTGACAGTTTTTACTTATGTCAAACTTACGCTCGAATACATAAACATCTGGTTCGAGATAACGTCAATCTGTTGGTACTTTTCAAGCAGGATGAAAAGAATTTAAGACATGTGTATGACGATCATGTGAACACTGAAATGAGTTATTTACAATTTAGAGACTTATGCTCAACATGTTGGAATACTGACAAGTATGGATTTGTTGTCATTGACAAGGACAGCGATCTCAATAAAGGAAAGATACAGAAAAGGTTTTGACTGTTTTATCTCTCTATAAATATATGTCATGTAGTGGAAATGATGTCATTATAAATTGAGACATCAACACATCAATATGTCAAAATTTCACAAAGAGAAGTAGGTGCTCCGTCAAATTGCTAAAGCTAGTGAGGCGATTCGGCGTAAACTCCAAGTACGCTTAGGCAGTTCCTGTTAAAAGCAAGAGTGGACCAGATGTTAATTCAGCAATGCAATCTATACTTATACATGATCGTGTACTAAAAAACTTACACACAGATGAACGCAAAGAATTTTATAATTCACATTTTAAAGAGCTCATGCAACGATATGGCATCAATCTCTACTCAACGCATAGTAATCTAAAGGCGTCAATCTGTGAAAGATTTAATAGCACGCTCAAGAATAAGATGTGGCCACAATTTAGCTTAAGAGGGAACTATAAGTGGATAGACATTTTACCTTCTCTCATTTCCAAGTACAACAATGCCAAACATCGATCAATCGGTATGAGGCCAAAAGATGTCACTACCGAGGATGAAGAGGAGCTGATGCAACGCTTAATGAAACTGCGAAATATACCGAGGAGGAGGTCAAAGTTCAAAGTTGGTGACAATGTTCGAATCAGCAAGCACAAGCACGTTTTTGAGAAAGGATACACTCCCAACTGGACAACAGAGATATTCACTTTGGATCCAGTTATGCTCACGAATCCAGTGACGTACAGGCTCAAAGACTATCAAGAACAACCCGTTTCTGGTGGATTTTATGAGCAAGAACTTCTCAAAGTTAAACATCCAGAAGTATACCTGGTGGAAAAAGTAATCAAGAAACGTGGTAACAAAATATTCGTAAAGTGGTTAGGTTTTGACAGTTCACACAACAGCTGTATAGATAAATCAGATATGTAATCAACTTTGTGCAATATTGAATCAGCTTTTGTGCAATGTTGAATCAATGTTGAATCAACGTTGAAGCAAAGTTGAATCAACGTTGAAGCAATGTTGAATCAACGTTAAATCGATGTTGAACCAACGTTGAAGCAATGTTGAATCAACGTTAAATTGATGTTGAACCAATGTTAACCAATGTAACCATTAACTTATGTGTTAAATTTATGCTAATTCTACGCTTATACTAACTAGATGTAAGGTTTTGATAAATAAAAGCAATTCATACACATACATATTGTCTTTTTTTTATTCAGTTGAATCATGATAACAACTGTTTACAAAATAATTTCAATAAGAAAAACTCTAAAGCACTATTTACAACTAATCTTGCACAAGAAGATCCAAAAGTTCCATATCACTATCGCTAAGGACGCCATCGTCGTCATCATCATCATCATTATCGATATCCATAATTTTGTAATGACCCCACGCAAGAGTATCAGTACTATTTTTCAATAACAATCGTTTATCGTCATAAGGACTCAACGCAATTTTTACTTGTTTAATAGTTTCAACGTTGTGAAGTCTGGATCTGATTGCATATTGTATTCTAGATTGTACAGTTCAGTTTCTTAGACATTCAGTATAGTCATCGAAGGTGATTGATTTCTTTACAACGGCTGCTTTCACCCCTTTTGCCTTTTTAACAAAGTCGTCACCGTTTACGCGGATACTTTACATCTTGCTCCGCAAGCCAACAAATTCCGTAATAATTTGACCTGAATATTCATCTTTCATTAGACCTAAAACTTTCTTGTTGGCCTGCGGCATTCCGAAAACATTGTCTTGAGGATAGTCTGATGTATCGAATTGGCATACATTGTTTTTCATATCCTCTTTCATATCAGCGTAAATGTCATCACACTTAACTTCGTATATCAAACTGTCCGTATCGGTATACAAGAGTTTACAATTGTTACCATATTTTTCGCGCATGTAGCTGTAGTGGAAGTTATAGATCAGGATTTTAGATACATCAAGCACCGTAAGCCCAACATAGATTGGTTTATTGAATAGGACTTGAGTTTTCCTCAATTCGATAGCCACTAAATTTTCACTAAATATTGCTCGACTGTAGAAATTTGATTTGGCTATGAGGGCTTCAGCTCCATATCTACCCTCCCACTTTGTCACGAGTTTCACATTGACATATTTTCGTACGTTCTCCATTGTTTTCCCGTAAACTGCATTATTCATCAATTTTAATAGATTCTTTTCAAATTCATTTTTAGCGTTTGTTCTCAGGGTAGTATTCAGATCAATATATTCCTTAAGCCATGTAGATTGATTGAATTTGAGAACTCTATGAATTTTAACAAGTTTGAGACCATTAGCCATCGGAGGATGCAGAGCCTTTCCGCAGATGTGACAGATTGTGGAATCCATGAAAACTTCCTCTTGCTCTCGAGTCAGTTTCTGCATAGGAACTGTAGATGATAGTATTTTGTCACAAGTGATTGCAATTTCCAGTAACTCCAGAACGAACCGATTTGCGGGTTCCACATCTTCAGGGTAAAACTCATAGAAAGAAATGGAATCATTGTAGCTGCACTTGAGGTAATATCCGATGTAACAAACCTCATGTTTTTGGAACACCTCCGTGTTTGATCTTTTTTCCTGCTCCTCCACGGGTTTTAACAAGGACTCGCAGTCGGCATAAATAATGAAAGGAACTTTCTCTCGATGCTTGAAGTTTTTGAATTCGATTACATTTTTGCCAGGTTTCGGTAGAACGATTTTGCAGTCATTTAATGTTTTGCAATCTTCACTGTGTACCATTAACTTTCCTTCAGATGAAAAGTAGTGTAGACATCGATCACAAATATATTTCGTTCCATCATACTTCGACAGTTGGCTGCTGACTAGTCGCGAAAGATCCTTTATTCAGAGATAATGAAAATTGAACGACTGATTTCTGCTATCCTGCAAATCTTCTTCATCACTACTCTCTTCGTTAGCATACTGTTCTTCTACTCGGAGAAGGTTTACGTGAATATTCCTCTTTTGCGAAGTAAGATGTAATGGAACCACCGTAAATTCATTCTTCTTGTTCTTCACCAGGCCATACACGTTCACTGATATATTATTTTTTTCTTCAAATCTTTTCACGTCCTTTAATGCGACTGGGAAGTTGATCCCAGAAAAATCTAATACATCTTCGTGTTCGGTATAGCTGGATACACGATTAGTGCTACCTTTGCTCTCAGGTGGATACATGACTGATAATATAGCCCATTTGAAACACTCGTTATCATCCTTATTTTGCACATTGATACATGCTTTTCTTTTCATAATGAATGAAGGAAGTTCGATGTAGGAACAACCCTTCATTGAGTTAAGCTTGTTCAGGTTCACTGAAAGTTTTATGATTGAGTGTAATGTCCATCCTGAATCTGTTTTCTCAAAATCTTTCATTTCTTGCACGATCGGGTATCTCACATTGTTTTTGAACCAAAGTTTCATATCTGTAGTATAGTATATTTCTTCGTTTTTGGATTTGAAAGTCTTGTCATCAGGCGTCTCCTTACCGATCTTCAGATAGTATGTAAGGAGCACCGCGTTCACTTTTAAAGCCCTATGTTCGCGCAAGGCCTTGCTCACTTCAATAATAAATAGTCTTTTGGCATTATCCAGAAAGGCAAGAACATCTTTATGGACTAGGTTGGCTACAACACATTTCTTTATTCTACTATCAAACGCTTTATCAACATCAATCCATGTGACTCTATTGCTGGTGTCATCACGCTTTAGTGTCTTATTCTGCACAGCACTTCCTTTTTTAACGAGCAATTCAAAAAGAGCCTTCAGATATGCTAATTTTCCAATTATATTCAGGCACTTTCGTTTTTTATTTATTCTTAGTGATGGGGTTTTTCTACGAAGCTCCTTTTGGACAGTCTTCAGGCACATCATGCACTCGTTTCTCCATTTGTTGACTTTGTCTAACTGTATGTTTCTAGACGAGGATGACGATGAAATCAGCATCTTAACACTTGCTGTAGAAGTTATTATTAAAGTTTTTTTCAACTGTCTTTTCTTCTTTACACTTTTCCAGACACTATTCACTTCACTAATGTTTATTATTAAAGTTTTTCAACTGTCTTTTCTTCTTCTTTCCACTCTTTCAGACACTATTCACTTCACTAATGTTTATTATTTGATTTGTTTTGATCACTATTCACTTTAGATGCTTCGTATACTGAGTACGGAAACGGAATGACTGCGCTCCGCTATAATCCAGCTTTTATTAGACGTCACCCCCACTCTCCACCCTTCCGTATAAGTTTCTAGATATTTCGATACAGAGAATCTCGAAAGCAATAGCCCCTTCTAGAAACTTCGATAATTCTTTCTCGAATTTAGGTAAAGATAAAATCCAATATCGATACATCTTGAAACTTATAGAAACTTTAATTTTTTTGGAATATTTTAAGTTTCTAGATATTTCGATACAGGAAATCTCCAAAACAATAACCCAGCCCAGAAACTTCGATGTATAGAAAATCTTCAGAGATATCGTTCAGACAGAAATTTCTGGAAGGTTCGACATTTATCTTGGCATGGAATTGTGTTACAGAACCCCTGGAATAATACCTCACAGTCTTGCATGCTATATAAGTATATTGCGCAGCCATATGTACTGTCAAATACTACTGAGCATCCGTAAGTGTCCTAAAAGTGTACTACGCAGCGGTATACGTGGCATAACTCTTCCGCGCAGCCATATATACCACCGAACTGTACTGCGCTTCCATGTGTATCACAGAAGTCTACTTCGCACCCGTAAGCGCCCTAGAAGTGTACTGTACAGCGGCATATGTGGCAGAATTCTACTGCGCAGTCATATATACCACCAAACTGAACTGCGCATCCATTTGTATCACAGAAGTCTACTGCGCATCCGTAAGTATCCTAGAACAGTACTGCGCAGCGGCATATGTGTCAGAACTCCACTGCGCGGCCAGATATATCACCAAACTGTACTGCGCATCCATGAGTATCATAGAAGTCTAATGCACATCCATAAGTGTCGTAAAAGTGTACTGCACAGCTATATGTACCATAGAACTCAACTGCGCAGCCCTATTTACAGCTGAACGGTAGTACGCATCCGCATGTGTCATATATAGAAGAGTACTCCGGTGAAGCACACCGCTAAATGTTGAATAATTCAACTGCGCGGCCCTATATATCTTTACCTAAATTCGAGAAAGAACGGTCGAACTTTCCAGACGCGGTTGTTGCTTTAGAGAATCCGTGCATCGAAATATCTATAAGCCTCGATCGTTCTTTCTCGAATTTAGGTAAATATTACGCATCAAATATCGGTGGTTCTAGCAACTTGATGCAGGTAGAGCTCCGCGTGCAACGAACCTTGTGGAAACTTCGATCGATCTTTCCAGAATGTAAGCATGTGTTTTCCAGCGCTGTTGGCAGTTAGTGTATCGGACCGTTCGAAGCCACCAATGGATCTTCCCTAGCATAATCACTAAAACTCATATCCTGTATCCATACTTCTTTCTTTACGTCTCGAGCCTTCTCGAAAATTCGTTGTATAGAAAATCATCAGAGATCATCACTTCTACAAAGAATCTTCTGGGAGGCTCGAAACGT
>CAKNYM010046718.1:23696-63889 GCA_932195095.1 Andricus curvator
CAGAGATCATCACTTCTACAAAGAATCTTCTGGGAGGCTCGAAACGTTGAATTTTAAATATGCACCATTATAGGTGGAAGTTGAGAATATATCAATTCATCTTTTCTGCAAAGCAGTTAGAGAGTACGTCTACAAAGAATCTTCTGGAAGGGTCGAGACGTTGAATTTTAAATATGCACCATTATGGGTGGAAGTTGAGAATATATCGATTCATCTTTTCTGCAAAGCAGTTACAGGCTATGTCCAATATCGATGCTTCTGGAAAGTTTACGGATATTGAAAACCTCGAAAGCAAGAGCTTACATTCAAGCCTTCCAGAAACTTCGATGTATAGAACATCGATAGAGATCACGTCAAAATTTCCAGAAGGTTCGATTATTTTCCGGGAATCCTCAGAATTTGATTCTTGGTTGGTGGGTATTGTAGTGACCCACCTCGTTAAGCGAACCACGAATTAGTTCCAGCCTTCTAGAAATTTCCACTTTGATCGAAACTCCTAGAAAAGCAAAATTCTAGAATGTTCTAGAACTTGGAGAATCCCTGATCCCACATGCGCCCTCTTTATAACTTTGGTTGTGGATTCGGTCGGTAAAACAGGGAGCATCCTTATTGGCCGAGTCAAGAATCTGCGCCAGGGATCTACCTTACCGGCAGAGTTACCGACTTAGGGAGCTGACCAGTGGCGCCATCTGTCGGTGGCAGCTGGAACAACGTAGTTGATGCAGAACTGTCATAGCTTAACTACTTAGTTAACAAACTGTTGATGTTTTAATTTGCCGGCGCGATGGAATTTACTCCGCGTAGACTACAGCCCGGCCGGTAAACCGCTACACCAGCGTTAGTTGCAACTGTGCCTTACAGCCCGTCGAGATTTTGTAATTAGAATACGAAGAATATGGAAAATCATGGTTTATAAAATATAGTTCTTCTTCTCTGATAAAAATATTTTAATTGTGCCACTTCTAGGAACATGAACTTCATAAAAGTCTTAAAAATAAGGAATCTCTCTAAATTTTGTTGTTGTATTCGGCGTGTCCTCCGTCTGACCTCTATTTGTAAATATACTTATATAGGCTTGTGGGTTGTTTCTTTACCAAAAATAAAATATGTCAGTTCAGTTTAGTCTCTTTCGATTACCAGAGCAGATCGTAGAAATATTACGTGATATAAAAAACATAAAAGTTGTCCGATTAAATTATTCTGATAGCTATTGAAGTTCTATTACATAAATATAGTGAAATTTTCCAATTAAAAATGCGGTATGTAATAATAAATTAGTCAATCAATTCTTGCTTAAAATACTTGAAAAATGTCTGCAAACAAATTTTTTAATATATTTTTAATTATCGGAGTATTGTTAATGATGACACTATTAAATAGATACATTATTATTGTGTAGGGGAAAATGTGAATCATAGATACAAATATTTATTGGATGAATATTCTATTTTTGGTCAACAATGATGTAACACAATTATTATTCTTAGTACCAAAATATCAATTTATGCATTGAAAACTACTTAATTATAAAAGCTCGACGGTCTGTGAGGCACAGTTGCACCTATAACGCTGGGGTAGCGGTTTACCGGCCAGGCTGTAGTCTACGCGGAGTAAATTCCATCGCGCCGGCAAATTAAAACATGAACATTTTGTTAACTACTGTTCCAATTGAGCTATAACTTTCCAGAAAACTTCCATGAACCTTTCTGAACAAATTTCTCGCTGACAGTTTTCGCTTGTTTAAAATTCGCTCGACTCCCGAAACGGTGGAAGTTGTTTGTGCACGAATTATGCACCGTCTTGGAAAAAAATTATTAACAATTTTTTGAATAAATATTTTGAACTTTTCCTAACGTCGTCGGTCGCGGAATATGACAATGCATATTTCTGATCAGGTTTATCACAAAATATCAAAAACCTGCCATTTTGTGGCGAGTTGAATTGAAAAAAATCAAAATATTTTGATCAAAGAAAAAAACAGTTTTTCGTAAATAATAATTTGAAAAATAAAAAAGCTACAACTTTTTTTATGAGAAGAAAAAGATGCGAAATTAAATTTTCACTCAGGATATATATTTCAAAAATTAAAATTGAATACTTTAGTTTCAAGTGCTCAGGGGCCTCCCCACTCCAGCAAAATAATTCTATATCTCCTTCTTGCATCCGGCGCCTCAATTGTCTGTGAAACTAACTGGACAAGTATAGCTCTAGGGCGAGTAACACGAAAAGTTCCGTAATGATATACAGTTCAAAAAAATATTTGAAAAATGTAAGAATTTTTTACATTAAAAAAAAACATTAGGTAAAAACTAAAAAAATATTTTTTTAAATAAAGTATTATTTTTAGGAACATTGTTTGGAAACGGGTTTTCCATAAATTATATTTAATTTTTGGCATACATTTTTCTAGAACATTATTCGGATGGAAAAAATTAGCTTTTGTGGTAAGCCTTCACTTAAAAATTTGTTTGCTTTGATTAATGTCTGAATTTTCTGTAAAACTAACATCGAGTATAGCGCCCGAGCTAGTATTACGGAAAATATAGTAATGGTAGCCAGTTCAAAAAAAAAGATTTAAAAAATGTAAGAATTTTTTACATTTCAAAAAAAAAATATATTAGGTAAAAACAGAAGAATTTTTTTTCAAATTGCGTGCAAAATTTGTTTAGAAAATTATTTTTAAATTTCATCTGAAACTTTCATTGAAGTTTGTCTTATTTTTTAGAACTTTGTTTGGAAACGGGTTCTCCCTAAATTATATATAATTTTTTGGCACACATTTTTGTAGAAATTGATTCTGAACATTATTCAGATGAAACAAAATTACCTTTTGCGGTAAAGCCTTCCCTTGAAAAATTTGTTTTGCTTTGATTAATGTTTCCATTTACAGCATGTTAGTAGATAGGCAAGAGGGTTTCCGGCCGGGTTAGAGTAGTGCGTGTATGTGTCTGCGCGTGTGTATCCGTGTGAGGCTGACATGGAGGCCGTTCTGCAAAGCTTCTAGAACATTCTCGAAGGTCATGATGACGTCTCAGAATAATATTGCGCAATTGTAAGAGCTGAATTCATGTCAACACGTTCAAGGTTATTACGAGAAAAACAAGCATGATTTATTGCTTTCTTATAGATAAAACATTGATTTAGTGCGCAAATATGCAGGCACAGATATGTGATATGACATCCTGTTTTCGTCTATATGAATTTGATTCATTCTGATGGATCAGGTTGCATCCGATAGCTACTGCAGTTTAAGAATTGTAAGAGCGGAATTAATGTAAACACGTTCAAGGTTATAACGAGAAAAAAAGGATGATTGTAATATTGTAATATTGTAATGACGCATCACATTTTGCGTTGCAAAAATTATATCCCGAACGTGTCGATTATAGTGTAGAACGTTCTAGATGTAGAACATTGTTACATCATATGATGCAATATTTTTCAATGTCGCGAATACGAATTTTACGTGTTTCTAGATGTAGAACATTATTGCATTATAGTATGTAATATTGTGCAATGTCGCGAAACGAATTTTACGTGTTTCTAGATGTAGAACATTGTTGCTTCATATGATGAAATATTGCGCAATTTCTACAAACGAATTTTACGTGTCTCTAATTGTAGAACATTGTTGCATCATATAATGCAATACTGTACAATTTTGAGAAACGAATTTTAATTGGCAGTAAATGGTTCATGAATATAAAACCCATTTTAAATTTTGCGTAAATAGCTTCAAGGTTACATTGTTTTTAGATTTGCCCTTGAAGTTACATCGTAAAAATCGTTTTCCGCCTTCATATTAATAATGATAATAATCCTCGGATATATAAGGCGCGACCTGTAAACAATTTTTCAGTGTATTGCCAGATAAAGTGCAGTGATTTCATAATTCGATACTTCTTTTATCCTTAACATACTTTCTGACAGTTTATCTGAGAGTTGCAAGCAAAAGGGTGTGTGTTAAAAAAGGTTAGTGTTTGTTTTCATTTAAAGTGAAAAAATTGAGTGCAATTTTGTGAGTTTAAAAAAAAGATTGTTTCATAGGAATTTTTTTTCCAGTTTTTATCCACCCTGTAAATACCAAGACTGCTGAAACAGCTTTGCAATTCTCATTTGTGAACAAGACATTAGAAAAGGAGGTGATTGCGAGAGGTTAGTGTGCCTTTTACGTTAAAGTTTCTATTTAGTGGAATATTATGTGTTAAAAAGTCGTTTCACGCCAAAAAATTTTCCAGTTGTTTCTCAGCCACCAAGTGAGCATCAAAACTTTGTAGTGAACTCGTACCTGGCAGAAAAAAATGGAGTCTGAGCAGAGCAGAAAAATTCATCTCCATCATGGACCAGGCATACACCATGCTACCGGAGAATCAAAAAATCAATAAAATCAACAAGTGGATCAAATTTGGTACGCAAAATATTAGAATATTAAATAGCATGCTAAAATATTTAGAATTGACTGTAGGCCAAAAAATGCATGTTTAATCAACAATAGGAATTTTAAAAGCGTTGAAAACTAAATTAAAAGCAATGAGAAAAAAGGGAAAAGGTGTAGAAAATTCAAAAAGAAAAACAGATAGAATACAGTGGGAAGACTTAGAATCAGCGTTTAAGAGTAGGATAGGACCGGATGTGTAGTAAATTTAAGACATAAAGACCTTAAACATTTTTTGGAGGACACAAAGTTAATGGTCTTTCGAAAAATAAAAAATATTTTTAAAAAGATGGGGGTTTGAAAGTGAACGTTTCTTTTGCCGGGAAATTTAAATCCACAGTGAACGTGGAAACGGTAGAAGAAATTAAATACATAAACACTGCAAATAATAGAATCCTCCCATCAACTGACATCAGTGCGTGGTACGATGAAAATGTATTGGATCAAAGTTAGTAAAAGTAGAAGAATTTCAGGAAACGGATTCGGGATGGACATTGAGTGAAATTAAAAAACCTCATAGTAAATTTTAGTAAATATTTGCCTATAAATTCAGGTATATCGACATTCATTGATTTACCAAAATATATTAGAGATAAAAAAGCTGTTATAAATGTTCAGAATAATGATGTTTATTGTTTTCTGTGGTCGGTTATGGCCGCTATTCATCCTGCGAAAAATCACGTAGATGAGACTAGATCTTATCCGCATTATAATTCAGAACTCATGGAATCTCGTTTCCTATAACTCTTAAAGATATTCCAAAATTTGAAAAAATGAATGAGTTGTGTATAAATGTTTAGGGCGTAGAAGACGATAAAAAATATAAGAAAGGTGAAATTGTACCACTGTATCTAAGCAAAGAAAAGTCTAGACGTCCTACAATACACCTTTTGATGGTCGAAATTACTAATCTTAACTCTGACTGTTCCAATGCAAGCGAATTAGATGACAGTAATCAAATATATCACTTCGCTTTGATTAAAAACTTATCCCGATTAGTAAAATATCAGATTACAAATTCTAAGTGTCGTACTTACTTTTGTGACAGGTGCCTATGTCACTTCAAATTACAAAAATCCTTACAGAATCCCAGATAGGATTGTGAAAATGCGAATCAATGTAGAATGATACTACCCCATGAAAAAGGAAGATTTTTGAAATTCCGAAATTATAGGTTCAAAGAGAAGGTTCCATTCTCTGTTTATGCTGACATTGAATGTCTATTAATGGAACTTGCTGAAAATCCTTTGAATATAGGGCCGTATCAAAAGCATGTTCCATACAGTGTTACATTTTATTTACATTGTAGCTTTGATGACTCTCGCTCAAAATTTCAAATTTATCGCGGAAAAGATTGTATAGAGTGGTTCGTAAATGAATTAAAAGAAATTGCTCAAAATATTGATTCTCAATTAACGTGCATTGTACCAATGGAGAAACTCAGTCCAGAGCATCTGTGAAAAACTATTTGAGCAAGATGACGTGAGACATCATGACCATTTTCACTTTACGGGCAAGTTTCGTGGTGTAAGTCGTCAGGGCTGCAATGTGAATTACAAAGACTCACACACTGTTCCGGTAGTTTTCCACAATTTGTCGGGATATGATTCCCACTTTTTAATAAAAGCATTAGCTAAACAGTTTGAGGGCGAGGTTAAATTATTACCTATCAACAAAGAGAAATACATCTCATTCACTAAATATGTTGCTGGCACCAAAGTAAATCTTCGGTTTATAGATTCGTTTCTTTTCATGCCAAATAGCCTTGGAAAATTATCTTCTTATCTGGGAAACGATGATAAAAAAATTACTCTCAGTCATTGCAATAATCCCGAAGAATTTCAATTATTAGTCAGAAAACGAGTATTTCCTTATGACTCTATTGTTGATTGGGAAAAATTTAATGAGCAACTTTTTCTTCTCATTGAGAGGGGTATTCGTGGCGGTGTATCGCAGTGCTCAAATAGATATGCCAAAGCGAATAACCGATTTATGGGATCAGATTTTAATTCAAGCTAACCTGAATCGTATATCTCATATTTTCATATTAACAACCAGTATGGCGCAGCAATGAGCGAATGTTTACCTTTTGGTGGTTTCGAATGGGTACTTGATCAAGATATCAATGTACAAAGTATTCCAGACGATTCACCGTTAGGTTACATTTTGGAGGTAGACTTGGAATATCCTGCAGAATTGCATGATTTTCATAGAGATTTGCCTTTGGCTCCAGAGCACTTTGTAACCCCTAATTCCTCATGTAAAATACCAAAACTGATAAAAATATGTTCGCCAAAGGAAAATTACGTAGTCCACTATAGAAATTTGAAAAAGTATTTGAGTTTGGGACTAAAGGTAACTAAAATTCACCGAATTCTAAAGTTTGAGCAAAAACCTTGGCTAAAAGAGTACATTGATTTAAATACAGAAAAATGAAAAATGTCTAGCAATGATTTTGAGAAAAATTTCTACAAGCTGATGAACAATTCTGTATTTGGCAAAATAATGGAGACTGTTAAAAATATAGAGATGTGAGATTGATAACAAAATGGGATGGAAGGTACAGTTGAAAAGCTCTGATTGCCAAGTCCAATTTTCATAGCTGCGCCATATTCGAAGAAGATATGGTTATTATTGAATCAAAAAGACTTCAAGTTAATTTCAATAAACCGATTTCTGTAGGATATGCTGTTCTCGATCTCCCAAAAATAATTACCTACGACTTTTATTACAACTACGTTTTACCAAATTTTGGAAATCGCGTAAAATTGCTTTATACCGACACTGATAGTCTCACCTACCATTTCACCGTTCCAAACATTTATGATCTTATTAAGCGTGATATTCACAAATTTGACACATCAGATTATCCTCCAGATAATGTTTACGGAATACCGCTAAAAAATAAAAAAGTATTAAGGCTAATAAAAGACGAGTGCAGTGGAAAAATTATCAAAGAGTTTGTCGGATTGAGAGCGAAATCATATGTCTACAAAATTTCTAAAGAAAGGTGGGAGAAAAAGAAATCTAAAGGTGTGAAAGGGTCTGCGTTAAGAAAAATTACATTTAATGATTATAGAAAGTGTCTCTTTAAATATGGAAATGTAACAGCGTACCAAAATTTGATCCGCAGAAAAAAATACGAAGTGCACACCGTAAAACAAAAAAAATTCCACTAAGCTGGCACGACGATAAAAGAGTTCTTATTCCTGGAACGACAGATACACTTCCATGGGGATATGCCAAAAGAATTTTCAAACCCATGAAAGTTGATAATGTATATAATTAATCTCATGTGTATAGTATTTGTATATAGTACTTACATGGATTTAAGATTGTGGATTATTATTGTTATTTTTTTTAAATCTTGTTCTCGGATCAAACCCGGTTTTTCATCATAGCCACGGACCAAGTCAAGTAACTGATGAGATGAGGACGTTATAAGTCAATTTAATACGATGTCCGAAATCTTCTGTGATGATGCTGTAGGCAAAAAATGAAGAACATCGTGTAGTTTGGATTTCGTATTCTACCGCTGTTATTCATACACAGCGGACGCGAGCGTTGGAGGCGACAACAGTCGCCTCTGGATGCTTTCTTTATTATGCTTTCGTTATTATTTAGTGTGAGAAGTTGTAGGCTCCGGAAGCTACGATCATGGTTCCTTAAAGCAACTAATCCCGACGAAACTGGAACGTGTACGTTATCCGCTTCTGTTTCTTCTGTCCTAGAAGGTAAGCAAGAGCGGGAAATTTACGCGAGATAACATCGGGCAACACTGTTCCTTGGAGTCAGGTCTCTAGCCGCGCATAAACTTACGCTCCAGACGGGACAGCTGGAGATGAAGGTTTCACCTCTGGATACTTTCTCAGAGCTACCAATCTTTGTAAAATGTTATGAGGAAGAGTGTTGACGGACCAGATGAAGTGATCCCAGAAGAACAGCCTTTTGCATCCAGTTCCCGATGGAATGAGCCTGACGCTGGCAAGCCGGAATCTTGTTGAGTTGGCTAATAAATGAAGCTTTCATACCTCCAAGACAGCCTATTATGAGAACTACTACCTGCTCAGCTCGAAAAGAAGTGCTTGATATTTCGCCCGTTTTTCTTCCTCCTTTGCCGTGATATTACCATCGGCTGGTGCCGAGAATTCAATCACGTAAATGATCTTGTTCCTCAGATCTTGGAGGGCAATATCAGGCTTCGTAGCACCGATACGTTGAGTGGTAGAGAATGAGAAATTCCAGTAGATCTTACACTAATCATTCTCCGCAACGGACTCGAGTTCCCCCTGGGCATATGGCAAAACGGACAACAGATCAACACCATAGAAGTGCCTAAGATGGTAATATAATACTTTTAGAGCCGCATTGTGTCTCTCTATGTACCCGTAGCGTGCATATTTTAAGCATCCACTGAGAACATGTCCAAGTGTTTCTGGCTCATGCTTGCACGCTCGGCAGTTGGTATCGCCTACAGGTACATTCATTATGCGCTCGCGGTAAACTAAGGTATCTATAATGCCGTCTTGACAGGCAAAAAAAAATCCCTCAGTCTCTGATTTCAATCCAGCAGACTTGATAAACATGTTGGACAGACCCATCGAGAGCTCTTCTCTACGTATAATGCCGTAGAATTTACCATGAAGGGGCTTCTCAGCATGTTCTCTTAGTAGAAGCATATGTTCTGCTTCCTGTACACGACTTTTGAGCACCAAAGTGTTAGTGATGCTAGGCCATGTGTAGTATCGCTGGAATCAAATGGGAGGCCAAGCTCCTCTGCGGCCCTATCTGCGGCACGGTATAGAAACGCCGCAGCATTGACGACTTCATGTTGATGTACGAGACGCATAAGAGAATCTGTGCTATTTAGAACTGAGCAGGCTGTAGCCTGCTCAGTTCCTTGCTCAGTTGCCTATTATTATTATTATTAATACTGAAACGAACAAAAAACAGGGTGAAAAAAAGTGAGTGAAGCGTGTTGTGTGTATCTGTGTGTGATACGAATGACATGTAAGCAGAGGAATGAGTCCTGAATCAATTTTTAGATTGGAAGATATCTACACTGTAAATACAAGGCTCTGAAAATAAAGAACAGAGAAGAAGAAAAAATAAGTTAAATATAAATTGGTGTTTTTTATTTATTGTAACCTGAAAAACATATTTTTAAGGAAATTTTCTTTGCATAAACTCATGTGCTTTAATTCTAACTGGAAAAAGTTTAATGCAGAGCATTCTCTCAAACTGCTGCAGTTATCGGATGCAACCTGATGCACCAGACGTAATCTCTCAATACCGAAGGATGATGTTTCTTCAAGTCACAATGCCAATGATGTTCACTGACCCACGATTCGCTTATCTACTATTCGCACTTATTATTATAAGGATAAGAAACTTTGAGAAAAACAACATAAGTTTCTTTTTATTTGCTTTTTTATTTATTTCTAAAATATCAGTACATTATACTTAAAAATAAGTAGATTATAATTAAATATATATAGAAGAGATTTTCTTATCTCTACAAATTTAAACTAATCTAACAGAATTCTTCCAAAGACATCCAGTTCCTCAATAAAAGTACATTTTCAATTGCGCAATTAAAGTACTTTTCATACATATGATGTGTTCATTTAATATTTTCGGATGTCTTCAAGATTCGAAAGTGGTTGAAGGAGTAATTAATTTAACACAAGCACTTGAGGTTGTAGCGAATCCTCTATTTAGGAGCTCCGATGTGCGCAATACAAAGATACAGAAACGAGAGAGTTGCGAGCCAAGAGCACACGTCCACACCCACGTTACGAGCGCTTGTTGGTATTACAAAAGCTTAATATCTCTAACACTCCCTCCCCTTTGTATCATACCACACACATTACAAAATACAATTTTGAAATTCTTGTTCATAATATTCTTACAACTAGATTAAAATGTAGATACAAAACATAGTAGTGTGAATAATTGTTTGACATATGAGGAGATTCAGTAAAATAATTTTAATAAGACTCAATAGGACTCACTGTGATCATATAAGATTCAATGAGAGGTATTTGCTCATGATGAATGGGATTCTCTGCTGTTGGCACATCGCTCTCTTGAATCGTTCAAGTTGATGGGATTATGCATCAGTGGGAAATTACTCCATCCATCCAGTCTCTACTCAATACCTACTGCTACAGGTCGGAGTTTTCTGAAAAACACAATTGAGTTAGAAAGCGTTCAGAATCTTAGTTGTGAAAGATTTATGTGAATCAAAAGGAAGCGGCTTGGTTATAATATCAGCCAGACTCTTGTCAGTTGTAATCCAATCCACAATTACTTTTCCTTCCTGACTACATTGTTTAATGCAGTCACCATGAGTCATGCCCATATAATTTCTGTTTCCACTGCGCTCTCTTTGTTCTAAATCGATTCTAATAGACTCTAAATCGTCATCAAACATTTTCAGTTTATGACCTTCGTCTTGCTTGACACAGTCAACTGCTGATCGATTGTCACACCAGACAGCTACCGGATAGAAACTTTTACCCAGAACATATTTCAGTGCCTTATCAAGCGAGACCAGTTCCTGGCATGACCCACTCATGGCCAGGTACTCCGCCTGGCAGGGTGAAAGCGTGACATATGACTGCTTCCTACTCTTCCATGCGATCGTATGTATGTTGGCCCAGTACTCTTCAGAAGGACTGTTCGGCCTTCTGGCCAAGTATTTGACCGATAAAGCGATGTCTGGTCTTGTGGCGTTGGCCAGGTACATCAAGCTGCCTATCGCCTCTCGAAAAGGGACTTTACTCGGGGGTCGCTCAAAACCTTCCTTTTCAGACTCTGACTCTTTTCTCCTCTCGGACCTATTCGAAACTTGCCAAGTGACAATAGGAGTATTTTGCGGTTTGGAGTCAGACCAGATAATTTTCCTGGTGAATCTTTATGATTCTATGATCTTTGTCTCTTTGAATTGACATACCCAGGAATTCTCCGGGTTCTCCAAGATACTTGGTGTCAAAGATTCCTTTAAGAGAGTCTTTAGTTTGATTCAACAGATTCTCATCATTGCTAGCAATTAACATATCGTCAACATATAGCACAATAACCACAAATTTCCCGGTCTTTCTCCAAGTGAAGAGACATGGTTCATGTAGATCATTTTCGAATCCCAATTTTCGAATCTCTGCTGTGAAACGGTTGTTCCATTTCTTAGGACTTATTTTTAGTCCATACAAAGCTCTTTCGAGTTTGCAAACTTTGATTCTACGAGATTCTTCGTCAACTTCAATTCCGCCTGGAAGTTCCATGTAAATCTCTTCACTTAAAACTCCATTGAGAAAAGCAGTCTTGACGTCAAGCTGGGAGGAATACAAGTCATACTTGTTAATCATAGCAAGCACAGCCCTGATCACTGCCAGTCTTGATATAGGTGCGTAAGGTAAATGCACCTATTAGCGTCCGTGCTCCTATTTACGTCCTAACCTGATTGAAAAATAGTAAATTTAATGAAGTTTTATACTTATTGATGCATGAAGTGTATTTATTTTATTCTATTGACAATATTCCACATTCGCGTCCATTCAAATATGTGTTTTATCGAAATTTAGAAATATAACACGAATTTCATTTTTCATTTTCCGCGCTGTAAGTGGCCATTTGTGTTTACCAGTGCGCAGAGAGCAAATTCTTAGTAGAGCGGACTGTGAAACGGACTGTCAATTTTGTAGTTATTGCAGATCCGGAGAAATAAATACTAGGTAAGTCAAGTTTCGTGTCCAATCCAGCTCAACAAGCTGTTCAGAAATCTGATTCCATCACACGAATGGTCAGTGAATCATTTATTTCACACAATAGTCGCTAACTAGTGCTACAACATTTTGATGTACATGCGTGCATCCGTATGTTTAAAATATTCGAAATAATTGAGCTGTGAGTGTATTTATGCTAAAAATTGTCGTAAGTGATGTGAAAAATATTTCTCTTTCGATATGCACTGTTTTTTTCTGCGGTACAACCTATAAAGTGACGTAAGTTTTATCGGAATAATTCAAGTCTATCATAACCTTTGAAAAGCGGACGCAAATAGGGTCCTACAAATTCTGTTCCTATTTGCGACCGAACGATGTATTATCTCGTGGACGCAAACTGGTGCAAGTACCAGTCTGGTACCAGTTTGCGACCGGACGCAAATAGGGGCAACCCGCGTGGACACAAATACATCCAAAAACGAATCAGGCGGTCGCAACGACGTACAATGACATCTTTGCGTGATTTTCGAATTTTCCGGTGCAATTTGTAGCAATTTGTCCAAACAAAAAATTTTTTTTATAAAATAATATATGTTCTTAGATCAGTAATAGTTTTTTAGCGAATCTGAATGGATTACACTTGTTTATTGGTCTTAAATTCTTCCGTAACCCTTACGCGGACGCTAATAGGTGCATTTACCTTATATCTCTTATAAGTCATACTCACTTCTGTCTTTGAATCCTCGAATTACGAGTCTTGCTTTGAATCTAATGGAACCATTGGTCTCTTGTTTTCTTTTAAAGATTCATTTGGAATCAATAATGTTGGGTGAACTTCCGTCTGCCATATGTTTTGGTCGATTTACAATTTTCCAGAACTGATTCTCGCTCATAGAATCTAATTCTTCTTTTATGGCCTTTTGCCATTTCAATGAATCGACCGTCTTCATTGCTTCGGTATAGGATGTAGGAACCTTGTTAACTAAAGATATGACAAATTGACTTGATTGAGAATTCAGATCCGATAAACTTGAATCTATGACTCGCCTTACCGTTTTCGTATCAACTTGAACCTGTTTGCTTTTAAGCCTAGTTAAAGGTCCTCGTTGCTCAATTGGCGCGTCGGTTTTGGAATCTTGCTTTGAAGGTCTGCCTCGTTTTCTTTTCGAGACAGTTGACTCTTTTGTGGTTTCTTGATCAAGTTTTTGGTCTTCACACATCATTTCCTCGGATTCTGATTTTCGTGATTGGTTTTTGGAATCATACATATTTTTGTAAACCAATCTTTCATTGAATTTCACATTTCGTGATTCGATCAGACTCTTAGAGCTCGGATGCCAGAGTATGTACCCTGTTTTCGTGTACCCAACCAGTACCGCCCTGACAGCCCTCGCGCTGAATTTTCTGTCAGGCTTTGGTATGGCCGCGTACCCGATGCAACCGAATCTTTTGATTTTTTCAAAGTGACAATTGACTTCAGGTTGGAATCTTTTCAAGAGGGTCTCGAAATCGACTGAATGTAAGGGGTCCTGTTGTACACATGGATAGCTGCATCTACTCCAAATTTCCACATCGTACCAGGTAGCCCTGAATCTAGCATCATAGAGCGAACTTTGTTTTGAAGAGTCTGATTGCATCTTTCCGCAACTCCATTAAGCTGTGGAGTGTACGGAGGAGGCAAATCAGACTCTATTTTCTCAGATTCCATGACTCTCATGAATTCGCCGCCTACGAATTCAGTGCCCTTGTCGGATCTTATGTAGCACACTTTTTCTTCGTGCCCCAGCAAGTTTCGAGTTTAAACAAGATATTGCACTGAAGAATTTCCAGATTCATCTTTAGATTTCTGACAATAAGCTCGTGCTATTCTCGAGAAATCGTCCACAAAAACTGTAATAAATCTCTTCGCGCCTGGATACGAGGTAGGCTTTATAGGGCCCATCATATCACAGTGAATCATTTGCAGTGGTCTCACTGCCCTTTTTCTCTGATTTTTGAAAGGTAATTTGTCCATCTTAGACATTATACAAATTTCGCATTCCAAAATAGATTCATTGAACTTAACGTTTTTTAATTGACTCTCCGTTTGTTGTAATCTTTTTAGGTAACTCAGAGAGGCATGGCCCAGTCTCAGGTGCCACAACATCCCTTCATCACACTTTTTGAAAAACTCGACTTTTTTCTCAAATGGATCGAACTTGCTCAGTTCTTCTATTTCATCTAATGATTTTATGGAATCTAATTGAATAGGATTCTTGAGTGCTAAATTATCAGATTCATTGTTTAAAAGGAAATTAGAATTCTCTTTGGTTACGGGAATTCAAGCATCTCAGAAACTGATGTAGGATCAACTTGAGATTCTCGATTCTCAACTGGAGCAATTTTTGCATTAGATTCTGTTCCCAGCTCTTTCTCTCCCTTCCTCCCAATCCCAGACCCAGCATCATCTGACACAACGCCTTCCTCCGGATTTTTCATGACAATGCCTGTCTGTGATTGATCCAAGAGCTGCTGATCAGAAACTAGAAGCGCCTTGCATTCATAAGATTCTACAGATACCTGATTTTCATTGTTAGTTTCCTTAACCTCAAACTCTAAGATCCAATTTGGTTTTACATAGATTCCTTTAATAATAGATTCTTTAGTAATGTTGTCATATATGTTCAATTCTTTATTGTCCATATCAATTCCCAACCCCGCATCTGCAAATCGCCTGAGCGATAACAAATTTTCAGAAATATTTTCAGCCGCAATAACATTGTTCAGCTGAATAGGTCTCTTATCGGGAAGATTCGATTCTAACAATAAGTTGCCTACACCATCAATTCTGATTTTGGTAGATTCATTTTTGTTTACACTTCGAATAAACTTATAATGACATGGTTTGAAATTAGAAAGAATCATTTTAGTGTTTACAATATGATAAGTTGTCCCAGAGTCAGCAATAAATGTCAAATCATTATTAGACTCAATTTAATCTGTTTCATATTCGTTCTTGAACGCAAGTTTCGCTCCTGGTTGAAATTTCTTTTTGCCTCGAAATACTCTTTTGGTAATTTTGCCTCTAATAACCCCATGCATTTCCCCTCTGCCTTTTTTCCCTTTGATTCATCTTTCTTTATTATAGACTCACCTTGAGAGTTTTTACACTCCTTTGCTTCATGACGCACATATGATTGGCACTTGTAACACCATTTTAAGCCAGGTTCCAGGTTGCACAATCCTTCGTTTGCCCAATGCCCCTTTTGATTGCATCTGCGGCATTTTGAGTCAGGATGTTTTGATGACTTCTGTGAGACTCTATTCGCGGCCACAGCTCTGCTACTTTCCGCCGCCTCTTCTGATTCTCTAACCTCCCTAGAGTCCTCTGTATCAGCTCTCTTTTCCGCTTCAAGCTGCGTGAGAAAAGATTTTCGCTCATCTATATTCATTTCATTCAACGAAGTCTGCCTCCTTATGAGATCAGGACTTCTCAGTTCATCTGAGCGATTCTTTCCGAAGTGACGAGTATATCACGGACAACATTCATCATTTCGCTTGACTTCTCAAGAATTAGACCCGTCTGTCTCATCGCTTTCTTCAGATCATCTCTAAGCTGTGCCAGGAGATCTCCATTCTCTGGACTCTGAGTGGAAGGGTCTTGCTGGCGAATTTCTTGATTCTCAGGCTGAGCAACGACTTGGACATTAAAATTCGATTGCTTGGAGTTTTCAAAATTTATCTCTGACAACTCGTTTGCTGTAAAAGTGATTCTTTTATAACATCTGAGATTTATAGGATTCTAAAGAACAAAGGGCGATTTGAGCACGTCAGAGCAAAAGAAAGACTCCGCAGAGCCGTGAGGAAAAAAGCGACAAGTACCGTTAGAAAGAGAAACTCTTACGCAGAATGCCTGAAGAGTAAGACAGCGCAACGATAATTGTCTCGTTTTTCCTCTTGACTCTGCAGAGTCTTCCTTTTGCTCTGAGGTGCTCATTTGAGATTCTTATATCTATGGTACCATGGAATCTAAGAAAAGATTCAGTGGGAAACTTTTACTTGAGTGCCAGAAATATACTTACTCTCCGAATTTACAGTTTCGTCTATTTTTTCAGACTCATGACTCCTAGGAACAATATTTTCTGAATCATGAATCGCCACCAAAACTCCCTTTTGAACATCATCCATCGTCTGCTGGACTGCAGGAGTCTCCTCCGAATCTGATCCAGTTGACTGAGTGCCCTTATCTGACATCTGTTTCGGGTTTTAACGGAATACAATTAGACTCGTGCATAAAAAAATTTATCCTTTAGTTCCAATCAACATAAAGGACCGCAGAAGATATTCTAGAATCAGACTCTAATTTTACTTGTATTCCTAAGATCATCAACATCCCTAGCACTACTATTACTGAGACTATTAAGGATCTGGTGATTTCATTCAGCATCCCGAAGCCGAACCACACCCACACACCGATCGTTGACCCATCACAAGCGGCGATTAACTTGGTGGATGGACTACATTCCGATAGGTCATGCATGTGTGTGGGACCCCGATAATACCTCCTAAAACCCCCGTCAATTCAAGATGCCCTGCTATGACTTTTTCCAAAATTGACACCCAACACAACCAAGACCATTTGCAGCGCTGCTTTTATAACCCCATACTCTTTAAAAGTTGAAAGAGAATGTGAGCTAAAAATGACCCGGTTTGTCAGTTTGATTCTGAGATTCTAAAAAAAATGTATTCAAATCTTGTATTTTGTTACAAGTTCAATATTTGTTTACAAAGATTTAAAATATAGTTGCATTGAGCAAAAATTTTCAATCAGACTTTTCATAAGAGAAAAGCCCTGAGTTGAACCATGATTCAGAATCTAAAGATAAACTAGAACGTCTAATAATTCATATTCACGGAAAATGTTGTTGAATCAGATTCTAAAATAATTTTAATTCAATTAGTTCCGAAATTGTGGTTCTACATGAAATTTCCTACTTAGCCAGTTTTTTTTCGGAAAATTTCACTGAACCTATTTGCCAGCCTGAGTCTCTTTTATCGGCACATTTGGTATAACATATTTAAAACCTGTCATTTTACCAATTTACCAATATGTCGGATTCTGAAATTTTTCCTATTTAAAAATCTAATTTTTATTCACAGTAAAAGTTTTTCATACATTGCAAATACATCATTTAATGAGTGTCATTCCAGGAGCACAAATCCCCAATTAATTAAAAATCATGCACCCGCTAACAATAATCTTCCGTAATCCAACCTGATTCGACGTCTATCGCCATCTTGGATTCTTAAAAAAATCGAGGAATTCGAGGTTGTGACGCGACCCAAGTCGCCGCCATTTTTCCCTCACGCGCCACATTTCTGAACTCGAACAAGCCCGAGGGGAAAAAACCCCCGCGCTATCATCACAGAGGCAATCCCCCCCCCCCACCACCACGGACGAAATTCGGCCGAAAACAAATATGCGCCTTTGCATCGAGAAATTTCCCGGGTAACGCTGAGAACGAACCAAAATTTACTCCGGTCTCCAGTTCTCCCTCCCAAATGGAAAGTCCCCGAACTCGCTCAACGCTCCCAAGAGAAAAAAAACTCTACGAATCAGAATCTAAAAAAAATGGATAAGAATCTCAGAATTCACTACAGTCTTATACATGCTTAATCCTTCCTTGGAAAACGAGCTGGACCGATAACCTTTCGGATGTCTTCAAGATTCGAAATTGCTTAAAGGAGTAATTAATTTAACACAAGCACTTGAGGTTGTAGCGAATCCTTTATTTAGGAGCTCCGATGTGCGCGATACAAAGGTACGGAAACGAGAGAGTTGCGAACAAAGAACACACGTACACACCCGCGATACGAGCGCCATACGGCGCTTGTTGGTATTACAAAAGCTTAATATCTCTAACAAATATCACTAATTGCAAACATCTCACGCAATCTCTGTAGCGAGGGACATTCTAAATCAAGCATATCAACAATTTCACTTCATATTTCTACAAATTGTTGCAGCCAATTCTTTTTTTCCAAGCCTTTTACATAAATTTTTGTTGCATCTTTTAAAACGCTCTCGAGTATTACAGATACTAAAGAATAGGGCAAATCACCAGATTTCCAAAGTATTCCATAATGTTTCGGCTCAGTCCAAATGTTTATAGACTTATAATTTGGCGGAACGTTGTTCCACTTGCAGGGTGGTTGAAAAAGAAAAGAATATGGCTTTTTGACTGTCTCATCACAGATTGGTAATACAGCCAATTCTTTCAAGACAAATTTATTGACTGGTAACTTGAAAACGAATTTCAACTGGTCCGTATTTCAGTGACTCATTTTGTTTAGAGCAGTCAATAACAACTAGAGGTGCATACTGTATAAATTCTACTCTCGGTAGCAATGGTTGCGGTTCTTTACCATAGTAATTAGCTTGAAAGTTTGTGTACATTTCATAAAGAAGAGCATACTGATTTCGATTAATATCAAGATTCAAATTACTATAAGGATAACACTGATCATTTAAAAGTAGTTTGACATTAGTCAGATTGCAATGATCAGAGTTGCTAGAGCTTCTAATAGTATTATTTTTTCTGTTTGTTTGAAATCCAAGTATAACCAATCTCGGTTTTTCCAATTGTGTTGAGGTTTTTACTGTCCAAACATGGTTTGAGGTAGTTGGAAGTAGAGGATATTCATACAGTTCCCAAGTTCGAAAACTTATTGGAATATGTGAATCTTTTTCAATATATTTTAGGAACTGAAATTTTCGTGAATCTGAGAGTTTAGCGCTAGGCAATAGCCACTCTATTGTAATAATTTCAATTTAATACTGCTCAATGGGGGCTGCTTGCAAGATGGCATTTGCATCACTTTTGATCTTGTCAAAATAAGTTCATGCTAAGCATTGACAATGACTTTGTGATAATCTTCAGCAAAACCAAATATCATGCTAAGCGGTATGGCTACATCAAAGTAGCCAGTTGCGAAGGTTAGTGACTGATTATTATAATTTATTTCAAGTCAGCCAGTATTCTGTATGTAACGTGATTGTCCAGGATTGAGAGATATATCATTTTTCATGAGACTAGTGAGTCCAACATTTTTATTTCTATCCATTTCTATTGCGTTGATTTCATATCTTGCTTCTTCAAACAAGTTACAGATGGCATTAGAAACTAAAACTGTGTTTGTCACTGGTGCTCCATCAGTTCTCACGATTCTTCCATGTACATGAAGTGAACTTTTGCTCAGCAGGAGACAATGGTCCTGATTTTGAACAGCAATCCGAATTTCATCACTATTGTTGAAGGTTGATGAGGCATAAGGCTGATGTGCATGAATTTCACAGTGTGCAATTTACTCATCAAAGATGATTGGTGCTTGCATATTTAAAATTTCCCCCTTCATGACAAATAATCAAACCCTGGTAAATAAATTTACAGATACAGGTGCAAAATATCTTGAATCTCTTTATTCTCTTCTTCTTTTGAGCTTCAGACCTAGACTTTTTTCTAAGAAGAGGGCGCTTTGAGGTGTTAACCCTTTGACTGCTCTTTGTTGACTGATTAGTTTTTGGCATTGTGCTGGTTTATTATAACTAAAACCAATCTTCTTGTTGAAAACGATACCCATTGTTATTATTAGATAGACTTGATGTGTAGTCTAATTGTTATAACTTCTCCACGAAAGTTAACCAAATGTCCGTCTTGATCAACTATACGGAGCTTTATATGATCTATTGTCTGCACGGCGACTGGCAGGTAAATGACATGAAATGGTAATTCCACTATCTTATATCCAGGTGGCACTACGGGAAAAAATTAATGAATAGTATGTACTTTCTGGCCATTAATGTATGCACCTGTAGTTATGCTACACTCAATACTCAAAAAATTCACTTTTATGAATGATACCGGTTAATCAGATTCATACACTTGTTTAGCTTTTAGTCTGCGTGGAGAGAAACCCAGAAATTGGCGAATAGAATCTTTAGATTCACAATTTACATCGTGACTGCAATAAATTTCACTGTTTAAAGTATTATTGTTTTGTTTAATGTGAATTTCAATACCCCTTTTTACTAAAACATTCTGTAGATAGCGCTTTATGACACCTATTTCATAAATTCCTGTAGGTATTTCAATTATTTTATTACCCACATAAAATTTATTTTGACCAATGTCTACATTAGGTATCGAATTGAGGGTTAAAAATTCAACAAGTCCAAGTGCGTAATTATTATGAGGAGACAACTCAATCAGAGGAAAATAGTGAGTTTCCAGGATTGGAGAAGTTCCCGATAATGTTAGTGTCAATGAATCATGCCCGATGACTGCCAGCATTCAACTGACTTGTTATTGCAAATTTAAGCACTTAAATAGATTGAACGTACTTTTAGATTTTAATTGATTGCATAGAAATTGCAAATATAAATGTCCACACTCGAGCGTATCGTAATTTTGATATCTCTCATGATTATACTTTATGCTACCAGCACCGAGATACTTGAAGAGATCCGAAGGTGGCCGAAGATTACCGAAGCTATCGAAATACATTATTTTACTGCCAATCTTTTTATAAGCACACCAATGTGTTCCTGGGCCCTTTTTATCATCAAGATTAACAATAGCACATTCATATTCACGCGGTCCACCCTTTGGTAATCCACCTCCAAAATGTGGAATCTTCAAAGATGTTGCGAATTTAAGTAAATCTGCATCAGTTAAGGCCCGATGAGGTAGCTTCACTTTGAGTTTTTTGATTTACGTTTAAGTCTTAGCTATTTAAGTCTTAGCTATTCCAGCAGCTCCACCAGCTAGCGCCCCGGTAGCACTGAGGCGCAAAAACGGGTATAAGAAAGGTTAAAAATCCTCCTACTTTGGCTGAAACAGATAGAATACGAGGTTTATTCACATTTCTTCTTCCACCAGCCTTCATTCCAGCTGCGCTTGCGCCTCTAAGTGCTGATTTAATGGCAGTTTGCGCATTATTGCTTGAAACCATTGATCTTCATGGCGTTTGTTATTCCTCAAGCAGCCGCCTTTTCACCTATGCCTGCGTCCTGAGCCAAGACACGTTTCGAAGCTTTTTCTGCTAGTACACTGTCAGCTGAGTTTCTATAGCCTCTATATTTTCTCTATCCCGTGAGTAGGCTATATCGTGCTCTTTGTAAGCCGCGTCCAGTGGATTGATTCCTGGATCACCTCGTGCTAATCGTTTGGCTAGTTTAGTACCTGGTCCACAGTACTGGTAACCAGGCAAGTACAACTCAAATGTTAAATTGTTGATGATTCTGTTAAGCAAACCTCTTCCACGTCTTGCCTGCTTCACGGTTCGTTTACGACTGACCCGTTTGCCTCTGTGAACAAAAATATCTATGCAAGGGATACTTTCAGAAGAAGGGCCCACCTATATAACCACGATATTTATAGGTTTTTCAGTCAGTCTTTGTCAAGATGCAGTTTAAAACACAACCTGTGAAACTAACTATCCAGAATTTTGATTCGCTTGTTCAAAACGAAAATATAAAAAAACGACATGGACATTTGCTGCCAAACAGTGTACGAGAAATATTTTGTGGACCTTCCAACGGTGGAAAGACAAATGCTTTGCTAGCTCTACTGATACATCTGAATGGACTATGATTTGAAAATATTTACATCTACTCGAAATCTCTGAAACAACCAAAGTATGAGTTTTTGGCAAAAGTCCTTCAATGAGTAGATGGCGTTGAGTAATGTCCTTTCAATGAGCATGACGAGGTTATAATGCCAAATGAAGCGAAACCAAATTCAGTCATTGTATTTGATGATGTGGCTTTGCGAGAAACAAGATAATATAAGAGCATTTTTTCTATGGGCCCTGCAAAAAAAGATTCATTTGAAATCGATTGACTGCAATTTAAAAATAAAATTGTCAATCGACAATTTTGATGAAATGCAATTCAAGTCAAATATGGTGAATTGCATTTATTATCCAATTGTTAAATCGCAATTGAAAAATTTGTCAGTGAATTGAATTGAATGTCTACAACTGCAGTGAATTGTAGATATGCAATAGAACCAGTGTGCGCTCTATTGCACTGAATTGTTTCGCAAGCCAATGAACCGTCTTTCAGATTTAATTGACGACTTTCAATTCAAAAAGAATTTTGTAAATGGTTTTATGTTATCCAATAGCGGTGAATGTAAAAATGGAGATTGGTCATGCGATGCATCTAATTGTATTGAATCGCACATAAATTTATAGACCGGAACTGTTTTTAATTGGAGTTTTGCAATAAAATTTTAATTTATTGAATAATGAAATAATACGTTAATAAATAGTATCATTGGTTCCGGTTCGGATCGCGAGCAGCTAGCACGGGCGCGAGATCGAGCGCCAAGAAAATCGAGTTTTCCGTAGTTTTTCGGTACATACGGTCTATGGTGCATTGGATTTGGATTAAGTGAAGGTGATTACGTATGGGTGAGTGTTATCAGTGAGTGGGGTGACATGTGGGATTATATTTTTGGAAAGGAGGCTGAAGTGATGGGGGACAGAGAGGTAAGGAAGATGGGAGGGAAAGATGGCGACCAGGACGGATTGTCCACGTTGTCGCCGGAATTAGAGTGACCTGCAGCGCCACCTTTTTCCGAACATGAGCAGAGTGGGGAAGTACTACCGAGAAAGGAAGCAGCAGAGATGGAGAAGGGAGAAGATCGACCGACCGATAAGAGCGACTCGACATGGTTAGATCAGCAACCAGAAGTGCAAAAGAGGCGACCCGGTCGTCCTAGTAGAGCAGAAACAATGGCCAGAGAAAACGCCAAGAGCGCCAGAAAGCTAGCAGGATTCCTGATTCATAATAACGACCAATCAGTGTTCAAGGCCTCGAACAAACTGCAGAGATCTCCAGTGGGGAGAATGATAACGGGGAAAAAGGGAATACCGGAAGAAAAAGACAACTCAAAGGAAGAATGACCATTGATGGGAGAATCAGAAGCAGGAGATTTGAATGCAGGGGAGTTATCGGGAGAAGCAGAAGATAGCGAAGTCGAGGGGAACAGGAGGAGCAACGCAGAGCAGGAGGTAATAAGCGGCGTACATACGAAACAATGGAACCAAGTGATAACAGGAATTCTTAACGACTGGTGGGACTCAAGAGTGCAGAAGGAAACTAACAACTTCAAAATGCAAATGGGAGAACTCAAAAGAGAAATAGAGGAAGGAGTGGGAAAAGAAGCGGCCACTGTTTCGGCTCTTAGGAAAGCGAGAGAACGTGAGAGGGAACTGGCTGAAGAGCTGTTAGCTGTGAAAGAAGAATTGGCGAGAGTAAGGTACGAGCTTGGGTTGATAGAACAGGGACAGTATAGGAGAAATACGCAGGTGTCAAGCGATGGGACTACCGAATCAGCCGATGAGGATTCACGGCAAATAGAGGATATAGAGAAAGAGTTTCCACAGAGAACGAAGGACAGGAATGGAAATATTGATAAGAACAGAAGCAGAGAGAGCCAGAGGCAGAGTTGGGAAGGAGAAGAGCCATGCCGATTTGACCGTGCCCGATCAGAGTCTGGACAGAGAAACGGAGATAAACAGAATGAAAAGAGGAGCGAGCAAAATTTACCTGAGAAGCTTGGTGGGGGCGAGCTGGAGTATGAACTTGAAGAAAGACGGAAGAGAAGAAACAGTGTTATAGTGCGAGGGTTTCGGTCCAGAGGGAGAGATCTGGGAGAGGAAATAAGAACGACGCTATTGGACTTGGCAGACTTTAATATTACGATTAAAAGTCTAAGACATATATCCGGGGGAGTTTTGATTAAACTGGATTCATGGGGGACAAAAAGACGATTACTGGCCAATAAGCACAGACTCGGTGGGACAAAAATCTTTGTCGACGATGACCTGACATGCAGAGAAAAGGAGATTCAGGATTGGATACGAAGCAAAGTTTAGGAAGCAAGGAGGAACGGAGATAAAGCTAGTGCCAGCTATATGAGCTGGGCAATTAACGACAGCATATTTACATGGAGCGAGGAAGAAGGAAGAGTGAAGAAGAAGCCATTTCCTGCAAGAAGAGGGGGGAGAGGTGGCGAGTGGGGTTATTAAAGGTGTTGTGTGGAATCTTGCGGGGGGCAGAAAGGTCAAAGGAGTGTGGAGTTTCTTAAATTCCTTTGATATAGTGATAGTGCAAGAGACGTGGGTCGTGAAGGACAGAGAGGACGTTCTTTTGGAGTTACTGGACAAGGATTTTATGTGGATTACCAAAACTGCGGTAAGAAAGAAAAAGAAGGGTAGAGCTATGGGGGGTCAACTTATTGGAGTGCGTAAAAATGTATGTGGGAGTGTGAAAATGTATGAGTGGGAGTTTGGAATTGTGATCAGCGCAGATCGTCTAGGCAACTGGAGAAACAAAATGAATATTGTAACTATGTATAATAATGTAGGGGTTAAAAGAGCGACGGATAAGATGAGAGAAGTTATAGAAAAAATGCAGGAGAGGGGTGAGAAAGTAGTTATTTTGGGGGACTGGAATGCGAGGATTGGGGAGGGCAGGCGGGGGCGAAATGGACACAAATTTTGCTAGAAACTATTATGGAACTAGAGAATCAGAAGATAAAATTGTAAACGCGGAAGGAACCAAATTGTTAAACTTTTGTGAAGAAATGGGGCTAATTATTATGAATGGGAGGATTGGTAATGACCGTAAAGGAAAGTGGACGCATCTCGGGGAGGACGAGGGTTCGGTTATCGACTACATAATTGAGTCTGAGGGAATCGGAGATTCGGATATAAAAGATATCGAGGTGGTAACGAGAATGGAATCAGACCATTTTCCGGTGACCTTCAAGATAGCTGGGAAGGGGGAACGGGGGGAAGGTGCTAGAAAGAATACCAGAAGGAAAAGAGGACAGAGGGAGGGAACAGAAATAGAAGGACAGCAAGTACCTTATAGGTTAGTGTGGGATGACAGCAAGAGCAAGGAATATAGGGAGAACATGGAAGAAATTGGACAGGAAATAATAACGGAAAACGTAGGGGAGTGGGAAGATAGGTGGGACCGACTAATAGAGAATATAAAAAAAGGAGCAGAAAGGGTTGGCATGGCTAGAAAGCAGAAGATGAAAAGAACAGCAGAGGGAGGAAGAGAAAGGGAATTCAAGGGAAGAGATGAGGAGGAAAAGAAATTGGTGAAGAACGTTTTTAAACACTTAAAAAAATATTTGAAGACAAAAAGGAACAGGGAACGGGAGGACTATAAAGCGAGTAGAAGGAAACTGAAGGAATACCGCAGAGAAAGAAATAATCGGGAAAGGAAACAGAAATGGGAAAAGGTAAAGAATAGTAAAAATATGGAAGATTTTTGGGGGGCAATAGGTGAGTTTAGGCCGAAACGGAGATTTAGAGGGAATGGAATCAAAAAGGTTCAGTGGGAGAAGCATTTCATGAAACTCTTGGGAGGCCAGGATACTGAATCAGAAAATCTAAGAACTCATGAGGGACTATACGAGATCGAAAAAACAGACACGGCACAAGAGGAAACAGGGAGGAGGCAGGAAGAGGGAGAAAATCAGGTATTAGAATGGGATAAAGAGGAGGTTAGGGGGAGGGGGGGGGCGACTTGGACTTGGCAATAAATAGGGAAATCACGTTTGAGGAGGTAGCGAAAGTAGTACACAGATTGAAGAAAGGGAAAGCACCAGGCGAAGACGGCATTGCCATAGAATTTTTTAAATGGCTACCGAAAGTTTGGGCTTTAGAGGTACATAGGATATTGAATGGGTTCTGGATGGAAGGGAAATTGGCTCGCGGCTGGGAAAAAGCGCAGATATTTCCTATACACAAAGGGGGGAATGGAAGTGAAACGGGAAATTATAGAGGAGTCGCACTCCTGGATGCCGGGTACAAAATTCTAACAGCCATCTTGGACGAAAGACTTAGAGGCTGGCTAGAAAAGGAAGGGAAGTATGAAGAAAGCCAGACAGGTTTTAGGAGGGGAAGGGCTACTCGGGATCATGTGTGGGTTCTCAATTCGCTGATCAACAACAAACTGAAGGCAAAGGGTGGCAAGCTTTATGCGGCGTTTGTAGATCTCAAGAAAGCGTTTGATACAGTCGAAAGAGGGATATTGGTACAGAAATTACAGAAAATAGGCATTAAAGGTAGAATGTTAGATTTGATTAGAAGGATTTACAATAAGACATTAAATGGGGTTATTACGAGCGAAGGAATCACAAAATCTTTTTTTACAAACAGGGGCGTGAGGCCAGGGTGTCCACTCAGTCCAACCTTGTTCAATATACTTATAGGAGATATGGATGAGGCTTGGGAAAAAGGAAACGTAGGAGGGTCAGTAATAGGAGGAACCAAAATCTTTGGACTTAAATTTGCGGACGATGTGGCCTTGGTAGCGGACCATGCGGAGGGGCTCACGGAAATGCTAAAAAATCTAGAGAGGTATGTCGAAAAGAATAAATTGGAAATTAACGGAAATAAGACCAAGGTAATGATATTTAGGAAAGGGGGAAGAAGGGCACAAGGGGAGAGATGGGAAGTGGAGGGTAAAGAATTGGAAGTAGTGAATAGTTTTAAGTATTTGGGAGATTGGTTTTCGACGGGAGGAGCTTGCACGAAACACACAGAGAAAATAGCGGGGAAAGCGAGAATTGCCGCAAATGCAGCATGGGGTGTTCTCAAGAGAGCAAGAATTAATAGGTTGAGTAAAAGATTATATCTGATGGACACGTTGATGAAAGCAGGAGAAATGTACGACGTAGAAATTTGGGGCTGGGCCAGAAGAGAGCCAATAGAGAAAATGCACGGTAGGTTTGTCAAAATGGCAATGGGAGTTGATACATCAACTCCAGGCTACATCTGGAGAATGGAGGCAGGAAGACAGAGTTTAGAGATCGAGGCTCCGGCGCGAGCAGGAAAATACCTTATGGGAATTTGCGAAATGGAGAATGAGAGATGGCGAAAAATCTGCTTGAGGGAAGAGTTGAGGGGAATAAAGAACAAAAATCCTTCAAATTGAAGCAAAACATTTGAGAAAGCTTGCCGGGATGTAGGGGACGGAGAGACAGCCGAGTTGCTGTGGAAAGGGGGCGAGAAGAGGAGGTCAAAAAGAACTTAGAGAAAGGAATTGAGACGATTCTCGCACAGGAAATACAGGGAGATTGGGGGAGAATAGACAGGTCGTCGTATTGTAGCGGGTACAAAAGTTGGAAATTGCAATTGGGAAGGGAGGAATACTGGGAGGATGAAAATATAAGTGGAAGGGATAAAGAGGAGTGGGCACGATTAAGATGTGGGAATGTGGGGAAAGCGGGAAATAAAGGATACGAGAACACAATATGCAGACTATGTAAAGAAGAGGAGGAAAACATTTTCCATGTATGGAAATGTGAAGGGGCTAGTCAGGTAGTAGAGAGAAAATGTGTGGAACGGGTGAAGGATTGCGTAGATGGGAAGAAGGGGAGGGATTTTGAAGAATTATTACTTAAAACTTTAAGTGGAAAACCGAACCTCGTCCTCTGCGATTATGCTAGGGATTTTGAAAAAGGAGCAAGGGAGAAAGAAAGTGCAAGTGATTTGTATAATATCAGCGTTATAGCTTTCTAATTCTTTTAAGTTGTTTTGTATATTAATTTTAAGTTCTTTATATACGAGGGTGCTAAAATGTAAAAACCGAAAGGTATACATGGATTGAATAAATAAATATATATATATATATATATATATATATATATATATATAAATAGTATCATTGAAGGGATTGAAGTGGTTAATTGATAATAAGGAATAAAAGTTGTTACATAATTTGTACCTTAGGACTAAAGTTCAGTAAATATTGATTGTTTAATGAGAATAAAAAGTGACTTTGGACATAAATTAACAATATAATACAAATAATATTTATTGAATTTTGTTGACATCATTCCGTAATAATGAAATGCCACCAATTGCATATTTACGATTTAAATACATTGCGTCAATTCAAATCTATTGAGGTACATTCGATGATAGTTCTACCAATTGCATTTAATTGCAAATGCTCATTTCAACATTTCCATTTAAATATAATTGGCTTGTTTTATTTGCAGGGGGTAGACACAAGGATGTCGACTGTTTTTACTTGAGCCAGACATATGCACATATTCCTAAACATCTTGTACGCGATAATGTTAATTTATTGTGTTACTTAAACAAGATGAAATGAATCTAAAGCATATTTATGATGATCATGTGAATACTGATATGACTTATTCAAAATTTAAACATATGTGTTTAGCTTGCTGGAACAATGATAAGTATGGATTCGTTGTAATTGACAAGGATAGGAATCTTAACCAAGGTAGATGTAGGAAAGGTTTTGATTGTTTCATAAATCTGGAAAAGTAATATATACATATGTTGTGATCAATACAGAAACAGTCGCACCTTAGACGTTGATGTATCAACATGTCTTCACGTGAGGAACATTTTCAAAAGCAAAAAAATATTTTACGTCAAATTCCTAGAGCTAGTGAATCAATTCAACGAAAGCATAGGTTAATTTTTGTTAGTTGGTGGTCTCAAGAATATAAAAAAAGTTGAGCCAATTAAAAGGAAAGAAGAAGAGGAAGCAAAGAGTAAAGTAGAAGAAAGTATTGATGATGATGATTATTTGTCATATAAATGAATTAATGATGATGAGGAAGAAGCAGACGAGACTAAAGATCCCAGTAACTTAGAGTTATCAACTCGTAGTGAAGCGGAAAATAACTCAGAAACGCCTACATGTTCATGGATTGTTGATGATGATGCAAACAAGTATCTCATATTGTTAGATGAAAGAAGCAGATAACTTGATAATGTGTATGAAGTGAGAAAATTAACGAAAGATAGATTAATGATTGGAGATTCTCTGATAAATTTCAGTCAGAACTATATTCATGTGGGTAATTTGAATTTTCCCAAAAGTAAAGGCTTGCTTGAACTTTTATTTACAAAAGTTCCCGAAGAGTCCTCTATAACTCCCAGTGATCTTGAAAATTATAGACAAATTATCATTGCAACAAACGCTTATAAAAAACATTATAAACCGGATGGTGAAATTCGTGACAATATAGCCTTCAAATATAAAGACTTTATAAAGAAATTAGTTCTGACATCTCCATAAAGAAATACAGATAGACGAAGTAAAATCCGAAAATCATTATCAGGTGAAGGTATGATCCAGTAACACATGATTGCTAGGGAGGATAGTCTAATGCAGGCCTGCCCAAGTAGGGGAAAACTGCTCATTCACCACATGTTCGAGTTCCACCACCACTTCCCTCTTCACAGTTCCAGAGGCTTGGGGGGTGGTCGCTCTCGTGAAGTTGAATGAGTAGAGGTCGGTGGTGGTGTTAAATTCTCATCTGGGAAATGAGCAGTTTTCCCCTACTTGGGCAGGCCTGATCTAATGGTTTACATTTACTGGGATGACCCGAATGAATTGGTACATCGATTACGTTTACTGCTAGCGTCTCAAGCAGCTGGAAATCCAAGTCACACAAACGAAATTATATCAATTATTGGAGAGCTGCGAGAAGCTGGAATTATATATTAATGAGTGTTTTGCCAACATTTTCATCATTTGCAAGATGAGCATCGATGTATTCGGACGTCATTTCAAGCGAGCAGAGAGTACAAGTCGTGGTCCTCCTGAAATTGGCTTCAAAGTCACATCTGAAGGACATTATGATATGAATAATAAAAGGCTGTGTGAAGTGGCTGATGCTGAAGAGCAGAATGATGCTGTTAATCTGAATATGGTGCAACATATGATACAGCATGAACTTCAAACTATCTAAGATGTTATAGCTTCCTTGCGAACTGAAGTAGTCAATAATAATATGATGATTGAGACTTTGGAAAATTCCACAGATAAACTTTTCAAAAATGTAAAAATTGATGCTGAATCAATTCAAAAACTGGTGTATCGAAATTCAGAGCTCATTAGTCAAGTAGACACTAGACTGAATGCACTCAAAAATGGACGTTGAGAAGCAGCAGTTGGTGAAGGAGCTGCACAAGCCAGCTAGAAGAAATTACCAACGTCGAAATTTTCCCATCCGTGGAATTGATGAGACCTGGCAAGCTCATCTTATTGAAATGCAGCCATACAAGAGAGTTAAATCCAAGAAGGGTAAAGATGTAGTTGCAGCCATGGAATCTGTACTTGATAAAGAACGTGTAACAAAAAATTTACATGTTGATAGAGGTAAAGAATTTTACAACTCGCATTTTGAAAATCTTATGAAGCGATATAAGATAAATTTTTATTCGACATTTAGTAATTTAAAAGCATCAATTTGCGAGCGATTTAATCGTACCTTAAAAAATAAAATGTGGATGCAATTTAGCTTTCAGGGTAATTATAAGTGGATAGATATTTCTAAAGATTTAATTTTGTCTTACAGCGATACCAAACATCAGATTATTAGAATGAAAACAAAAGATGTTGATAAACAACATGAGAAAAAATTGTTGTTCAATGTATCCCGTGTAGAAATAGCCCCACTTGGCCCTATTAAAAGTCGGGCACTAGTCGGGGGCTAGTGGGGTTCTTTTTGGTGTACATTTCTAGTCGGGGGCTGGTCGGGGACTAGTCGAGCTATTTCAAAAAATCTTAATCCTCTGTGTAGGCTATTTTTATGTCAAAATTCCTAGGCGGGTTCTAGTCGGGCTCTGATCGGGCTATTCTTCTTTTAATGTAACATTTTTAATATCAATTCAACGAGAGTTTAAGACTGTTCCTATGTTCTAAAATTTCGAAAAACTATAAATACAAATATCGCGAAAACAATTTTTTTTCTGTTTTTTTTTTTAAGGAAAAAAAATCTAAGTTCCATCTTTAAGATAAATTGGTCTGACAGAGAGTGGACGCGTTTGAGTTCGTGCGAGCATTTTACTGCTTTTTCCAGTGTTTTCAACCGATTACTGGTGTTTGTGACTCTTCTTATAAAAAGTGATACCTACTGTTAACAAAAAATAATAAAGTTCGGTCATAGTTCATTGAGATTTCATATAAATCCGTGGTAAAGTTCCAAGTTCGCAAGTTTTTAGGTTATGCAGGATCCTCGACATCTTGATGTAAGCGTCGATAAGACAGGAATCCAACCTGGCTGCAGTACACCTGTAGTTGATAAGCTAGAAAACTCGCCTACCAAGAAGAAAACGTCAGGTGGTCCAAGAACAGCTGGCAACGTAAACAAAACAAACACTTCTGTGTTCCGCACACCTACGACTATTGAAAAACCGAAAAGAGGCCGCCCGAGAAAAAATGACGTACTTGATAGGGAAAGGACGCGATCTGTAGGCCCTGTTATTTCGGACTTTTTCCTGAATAAACGGAAAAGGCAGGGAGACGAAGAAACAAACCTCCTTAAAAGAAGCAACTCTGAAAGTTCGGAATGTTCATTAACAGACCGATCACAATCCGAAAATGACATTTTAATTCCAAAACCCGATTTTGAGGATAAATCTAAAAATGTGCTAAAATCGAAGATGGAGAAGTTAATTCTAGATCTTTCTACAAAATTTGATCAACTATCCGACGATGTCAAAAAAATGAATCATGATAACTTTCTTGCTACTGAATTAATTAAAAGCAAGTTGGATGAACTGAAAACAGAGAACGCAAAACACGGATCTGAATTGAACGCTATCAGAGATGATTTATTGGAAAAGGATGAGAGGTGGACAATAATGCAAAACAATATTGAATGCAAAATGTCAAAACTGGAAGAGGATCTTCTGAATGCGCCCTCGTGTCTGAAGAATAGAGTGGAGTCCTTGGAAAAAAAACTAGGTAAAAATGGGCCAACGGATATTGACATTTCCTTAATAACTAAAATGGAGAAGGAACATACCGCATACGCCCAAAGATTGGACACTCTCACGGATCGTCTCGAGAAAGAACGGAAGAAATGCAATCTAATTATCAAAGGGCTGAAAGTAACCGATGATGACGTCACGCAACAGGTTCAGACCTTCTTAAATAAGGAATTTGGCGTCTCTAATTTAGTTGAAAAATCATGGAAGATCGGAAGGAGAGACGACATGCTGAGAGTTAAATTAAATTCATTTGACACAAAGATAGACATAATGAAACGAAAATCTCATCAATTGCAAAATAGGCAAATATACATCGAAGATGATCTCACACAAAAAGAGAGAGAAATAGCGAAAAAGCTACGAGATATAGCCAGAGCCGAACGTTCACGGGGCAAAAGTGTCAGAATTGGGTACAGGAAATTGAATATTGATGGAACCTGGCTGTATTGGAACAACGGAAAGTTGGTGTCAAAGACTGAACTTGTTGTAGAGGCAGGTACTCCTGCTAGACGGTATACGACCCGAAAAAACATGTAGGCTGCGCAGATTGGTCTGTTGTCTTTTGGAATGTGCATGGCTACAAAAACTTTGATCTACAAGGATCACTGGATACATCAGAACTGAATGCAGACATTATTTGTCTATCTGAAACTTGGCTGACACATTCACCTGAGAAACCACCTCTACGATGGAGAGACTACGACGTTGTCTGGAGTGAAGCAATAAAAGAAAAAAGTGAGGGAAGAGCGAGTGGAGGCCTAGCTATTTTATTGAAAAAAGGTAAAGTAAAGTCTGAAATTCTTATTCAAACTGAATGGTGGATATTTTTGAAAACGGAAATATGTAGACAAACCACAATATTAGGATTAATTTATTTAAAGCCTGATTTAGAAACAGATGTTTATATAGATATGTTACAGGCTGATATATTTGAACTACAAGTACGCTATGAAAATGCAATTTTTTTGGTTGGAGGAGATTTAAATGCCAGAGTAGGATCGGAAAATGGTCTGCCAGACGAAATATTTCAAAATACAAGACTCTTCTCATCCAGAAAATCTCTAGATTTAAATATCAACGGTCGTGGAACTAAAGTACTAGAGTTTATGGAAAGTAACGGCTTTATATTATTGAATGGTAGAACCTGTGGAGATCGTCCAGCTCAGATCACATACGTAGGTTCAAATTTAGGATCAAAAAATATACCCAATAAAGGCTGTAGTGTAATTGATCATGTGTGGTGCAATATAACAGGCCTGGAGTACATTATAGATTTATCCGTTCTACCTTTGATATCACTGTCAGACCATTTTCCGATCAGGTTAACTGTGAAAGGTACTGTAGAAAACAACGACATTTGTAAAAGCGAAAAAATAAATAAGTATATTGTCCTACAATGGAACCCAGACTGCGCAGAGTCATTCAAAGAAAGAATGTCTCGTTATGGAAAAATAGCATTTGACTTTACAAATAATTCTGTCGACGCTCAATTCGATAATCTTTCTAGCGCCATAAGAGACATGGCTTATGAATGTAAAATGACAAGAACCGTGCGTTCAGGGGCTGTCAGATTTATTTCAAAGCCCTGGTTTGACGAAGATTGTTTCGCTGCAAAAAAAGAACTTCAGGCTCTTCTAAAAGAATGTAAACTCACGAACTTTGATGATACAAGTAAGGCAGCATACAAGAAAGCAAAAAAATTGTATGGGAGTCTCTTGAAAACGAAAGCTAAATTATTTGATAGCGAGAATGTCAATAAACTTGCAGAAGTAAAAAACTCACAACAATTTTGGAATGTGGCAAACAAATTCAGGAAGAAGGTTTTTCAAGAGTCTCCTATTACAATTCCACAATGGCAAAATTTTCTACAATGTGTTTATCCACCACGTATTAATGTTGACTCTCTTTTTTTCGGTGTAACGCATCCATGGTTGGATCGTGAGATTGATTGGCTGGAACTATCTATATGTATTAATAATTGTAAATCTGGCAAGGCACCTGGTGAAGATCAAATCTCGAATGAAATTATCAAAGCTTTACCCCACAATTGGAGACTTTATGTTCAAGTTATGTTTAACCAAATCCTTAATACAGAAAAAATTCCGACAACTTGGTCTAAAATTTTTATTTTAATGCTACATAAAAAGGGTGACAAGATAGATCCACGAAATTACCGGCCTATAGCGTTAATAAACACCTTCACGAAACTATTTACTCAAATTATTTGCAATAGGCTTCAAACCTGGGCTGAGGGATATAGAGTAATACCAGAATGCCAAGCTGGATTTCGAAGGAACAGATGCTGTATGGATAACGTGTTCAATCTATTTTCAGCGATACATCTTCAATTGAGACTACCCAAAAGGAAAGTATATGGTATTTTTGTGGATTTTGCGAGGGCTTTCGACTCGGTGCCTCGCTCACTTTTATGGAATAAATTATATCGACTAGGGGTCAGTCCGAAAATTATTCGAATCATAAAAAACCTTTACGACATGGCAACTTTAAAAGTTAAGAAAAAGTGGGAGTACTCTGAGGAAATACCCGTTTCGGAGGGGGTTTTACAGGGTGACTCTTTAAGCCCTTTAAGTTTTATACTATTTATGTCAGATATAGAGGACTTTTTTCGATCCAAGGGCGTCAGTGGATTAAATATAAATGGATATATTGATATTCTATTGCTTCTTTACGCAGACGATATAATCATCCTAGCTCACTCACAGACAGATTTAAAAAAAAATTGGATATACTATCTGAATATTGTGCATTAAATGGTTTTACAATAAACACGCGAAAGACTAATATAGTTATTTTTAGTGATGGTGGTAGATGTAAAAAAATTAATCCTAAAAACACCGTATACAATAATGTGGAAATACCAGTCGTTAAGTCCTATATCTACCTCGGTATACCTATACCTGGGTCTGCACTGGGTTATAACGCAACTCTCTCAGCCATTGGCAAATCCCAGGTTGCTACGGGTACTGTTTTGTCTATCTTATCGAAATCTAAAACGGACTCATGGTCCTGTAGAAATAAACTGTTCGCTAGTTTTGTGGAGTCTACTCTTTTTTGTGGTATCCAGTTGTGGGGATTGAGGTACATGGATTCGATTGAGAAAGTTCAAACGTCCTTTTTCAAAAAACTTTTACAATTGCCTAGAAGCCTACAAAACGCAGGGCTTAGACTTGAATTACGTCGCGTAAAATTAGAAAATAAGATACTGTCATTGGCTTGGGACTGGATTGTAAGAGTCCTACAAATGAATGAAAATCGTCTACCCAGGATCTGTTTTTTGAGACAAGTCGAACTGCTGCCCTCTATGATTGGCAGTATAAAATATAACTGGGCAGCTCAGATACAGCAGATGCTGAATGTCATCAACATGGGAGACCTCATTTACAGTCCAGACCCAAATCTATGGTTATCAAGAAAAGATGAAGCACTTCAAACCTACTACGAATATCTCAGATTGCACGACATTATTAAATTTGAGAATACGAGATCGTTTCCAATCCGTATACCCAGGAGTCTTGCCGATCAAACCGCGCCTTGCTTAGAATACAGATACCCGTTTCAGATTATCAGGCTATATTGCCAGCTTAGACTCTCAACTAGTAGAATTATCTCATTTTCCTGCAATAAAAATGCATACAGGATCGATCCCAATCAAAGCTGTAGTATTTGTAATAAAATGGAAAATGAAACTCTGAGGCACATACTGCTCTCTTGTCCAATTTACAAGCATCTCCGTAAACATTATTTATCAGGCTTCCCACAACTTTTTGACATGAATTCAGAAACGGGGATATTGTCGCTACTCACGGATATGGATAGAGTAACAATGAAAACTTTATTTCTGTATATATCCAACTGCCTTAAATTGAGATCATTCTGCGTCAACGAATAACTATTGTCTTAAATGACGATTCTGCGTCAATGAATTACTGTAAAATACTGTATATAATTATGTAACCTCGCTTACTCAAACTATACATATAGTTTTAACATTCTCCTTGCGATAAGTGTATATAACTTGATACGCAATAAAGAATTATTATTATTATAAATCTTCAGAAAAAATTACATTTGATTTAATTCTTAGTCGTCGTAAAATAGTCTAAAACGCCTAAAAAGCAAAACATTATAGGAAAGTTTAAAAAAATTTGTGTATTAAAAAAATTGTCGCAATACGCGATAAAATTTCTAAGTTCCGTGGATACAAATTTTAAATGCTCATTAAAAATGACATTTTATGTCTTTATATCAAAAGTTTTAAAATAGTCTAAAACGCGAAAAAACAAAATATTACACGAAGAAAAATTGTAATCGATTTAAATTATTTATTTAAAAATTATTTTATTCATATTCCTGTTAACAGATTATTTATTTTATGTCTATATTATGATGTCGTATAATAATAAAAAAATTAATTAGAAAAAAGATTTAAAAAATTGTTGTTATTACTTTTTTGAGCTGTACCTTATGAAGATGGCTTTTTCACCGAGTTTCAACTCGTAGGTTTAGCGCAATAGTTAAGACTACCGACTGCTAGGCGACAGATTTAGGTGTAGATGTAGGTTCGAAACCCCATATCGTTAGAAATTTTATTTGTAATATAATGTTTAAAAATGTAATATATGTATTCATTCTAAGCAGGGCAATTAACATTCATAGACAGAATACTCGCAGTCAATTATTATTTATTTTTTAAATACCTTTTTTGTTATATCTTTAGAGGATAGCAATAGTGGTACTGCGCCAGTGGTGTGTTCTCACGTGGGTAGTACCCGACTAGACCCCGACTGGGATAAGTCGGGTCATCCGACCAGCCCCCGACTAATTCACCGTGACGAACTGGTCGGATACCCGACCAGTTGTCCCGACTAGCCCCCGACTTAAAGTGGGGCCAACTGGTCGGGTACCCGACCAGCTTTTTGAGAAAGGCTACACACCGAATTGGACAACTGAAATATTTACCATAAGTCATGTTAAGAATACTGAACCAGTGACGTATATGCTTAAATGTTATCAAGATAAAGCTATGGCAGGTAGTTTTTATGAACAAGAACTTGGCAAAGTTAGACATTTATCTTGTGGAAAAAGTACTGAAAAACGTGCAAATAAGCTATTTGTAAAATGGTTAGGTTTTGACGACTCTCGCAATAGTTGGATAGATAAGTCTAGTTTTTAAGTATCCTTGTATTAATATTAAGGTTTTTTATTAATAAAGTTGATTATTTTCAAACATATATCTTTTTACTTACACATCTACCTACCCTTAATCTAGTAAATGAAAAAAGGCGAATTTGACTTAAATTATATTTTTATTCAGATTCTCATAATAATAAAATATATGACAAATTTTAATGTACAACGGTACCATTCACACATCTGAGTTCTGGTAATTTCTCAATCACTTTGTGGCGTGACTGATTCATAATTTAGAGCGCAGGACATTTTATGTATATAACGATTTTCTTCCGAATGAGAGATTGGCTGGCAGAAATTCGCGCTCGAATTTCTGGAAACGCGGCAAACGAATTGTCACGTGTTATTATGTAACTCAGACGATTGGTGGGTCGCGAAAAGTGATTATGAAGAGTTAGAAGCTACTGCCTTTGAGCTACGAGTTTGACGAAAATTTGAGGGAAGAATTAGATACCAGAATCTCTTTTTTCTAAACATCACCAATATCATCAAAAAGTACATGTAAAGAGAATTAGCCATGAGATTTACAGCTACGAAGAAAATACCAAATGAATTACTTTTCGAAGACTTTTACATGTGCTCTTGTATTCTCGGTAAGAAAATTAGTGTTACAGCAATCAATGATAATATATTATTATAATTTAACTTAAACTTCAATTTCAAATTTTTTCATTTTACATGTGTTGTTTGTGAAAAATATAAGTCCACTGAGGATGAAGTCTTCACTAATTCCAAATATTGGGATGGGAACCGACTTATTTTTTTTATTTTTAAAAACAATTTTTAATTTTAATGTGGATGAGACTAGAAAAATTAATAAAGCCAAGTTGGGGCCAAGTCGGTCGGTAAGTTAGGCTCTGGCCGGGTTAGGCGTTTCATTTGTGGTTTGGTCCTGTCTAAATCCCCAACTTGGGGCCAAGTTTTTCCTATTTTGGGCCCAGCTAGCGCCATGACAAAATTTCCACACGGGGTCTCGCTAATATTTTCCATCCAATACATTCGCATCCACTATATATGAATTTTACGGGTTTCTTTATTTGTGTCAATGGCTCTTTTGAGTTGAATTTATGTATGTGTGTGAATACTATTTGTGTTTATGATGGGCAAAATGAATAATTCTATGAATTGTATGTGTAGATAAATTTCGCTCAATCGTATCTCGAAATTTCATATTTTATACGGTTTTTAAATGTTTTCGTCATAATTGATTTGAAAATTGTAGTTATTTATTTTAAATACAAATATCGTTGATCGTGATATTCTCTTGTTGTGTCTCATTTCTCTCTCGAACATGTCGTATCTTTACTTGTGTTGCTTTTCTCTGGATTGAATAATTGAATTTCACAATCATCGTCTTTACATTCAATTTGTTTTTTAAGAAAAAACTTTTGCGATGTCAGAAAAATTATTCCTAATTTATTTCAAATTTGAATAATATTTTTGACGCGATCTGAAGAAAGGCCCCTAAGCGGCCAAAAATCGATTTTCTGATTTTCAATGTTTTACGTAGATTCGAACTTGCTCTTTAAGATGGCATAGTTAAAAAAATGCCATCATTAATAATTTATTCAGTACAAGCGTGTAAACATTGTCGTTCTATGTCGTTCTATCGGCCCCTCGCCACTTCTCTTGCTTCTTCTCTCAAATTTACGTTTGGCCGCTTAGGGGTCTTTCTTCAGATCGTGTCACATTTCGTGATTTCAAAGTTTAAAATTTAAATTAACAAAAATGAAGCTTTTTTGTTACAACTTCTTCACACACATTTTGATTGTAAAAAGTAATCATTTGAAGAAACAGAATTTCAAATCGCATGAGATTAGTAAATATAAGTATTTTCATTGCCTTATTCTTTAAACTTGTATAATTTTTTTGTATATAAGATTTTACACTTTTTACAGAACGTGATTTCACATTGCGCCAAACACCTTCAGCTATGGTTTCAATGATGACGTCCTTTGTACGTTGAAACGGTATAAGACTGTTCCAGAAGATACCAGTCGATACAAATACTGACTTCCCGGAGAACAGCAAACGTTGTTTATTGTAGTACAGACGCATAATATTTTTGAGTTTCTTGAATTTGCTCCAAAGCCACTATATAATCTCCAAAAGATGTAGTCATGTGTATACGGAAAGGACCCCGCACCAAATGTATGGGAAAATGGCTTTCGGTGGATTTGGCTGAAACTTGATAAATATGTAGATTATAAGGGTCGAATGAAAGATCCGGCAAAAAAAATTAAGAAAAATGGACAGTTTTTGCGCTGTACGGAGCTAAGCGCTCAATTTCGTGAAAACAATGAATCCCTTATATATGCTGGAAGGGGAGAGACGACGGCAGAGCACGGTCAGTACCAAATGCGAGTTTGATTATGATCTATGTTGCGCGCATTCCAAAACTGGCGAACGCTAAGCGCTCAAGATTTTAATTTAATAAAATGTCACTGCTATAACGTTGAAAACGGTGCCCCCGGTGAGATCAAATTAGATTAATCTTACAATGATATAGCGTGCGATATTCTGCGTTAGCGAAGTGCGTTGCGTGCATTATATATATGTGACCGTCCTCGAAGAAAGGGACCTAATGCGTCAAAGCTGAATTATTTTACAGGACGGGCGATCGTAGCAGAGCCCGCAAGCCAGCATTTGAGTAGTGGGGATGCGTCTACGAAAAGCACCCCCTCCATTTACCACTCCACTCTTAAGCACGAGCCAGTGGAGCTCAGGGACACGTCGGGTACAGCTGTAGTGGTTAGTGGTGGGGCTGGCTTTCGTAGGCCTCTCGTTCGGTCTCCGCGTACGCTTATCATGCCTATGTTTGCAGCTTAATAACAAGAAAAGTAATTAACTTAAAACAATTCTGTTTATTGGAAATGAAAGAGTAACTCAGAAACTATCGATTGGCGTGAGAAAATGAAAATCGATTTTTTCCGCATTAGGTCCCTTTCTTCGCACATATATATATATATATATATATATATATATAT
>CAKNYM010046718.1:63989-91543 GCA_932195095.1 Andricus curvator
ACACACATATATATATATATATATATATATATATATATATGTGTGTATGTGTGTGTGTGTGTGTGTGTGTGTGTGTATGTGTGTGTGTTAGGTTAGGCTATGTGTTTACAATAAGTTAAGAATGTCTCTCTCGTGTGTCCTCCGTCCGTCCTTTCCTTCCTTCCTTCCTTCTGACATACAAAGTGGGTTAAATGTGGAAGCCGCCCCTCCATATAAATCGGAATTTTTTTTTTTCGTGTTGGAAACGACGGCGCACTTTTGTTTTTAACGGACTTTATTTTCGCAAATTTTGAAGATTCTCGCTGCTAAAACTACTATCCCGTTCAAGAATTCTACGAACATTTTCAGAACAATGCAGAGAATTGTCTGCCGCAGAGTAATGCAGAGCATCTCTGCATTTTTGCTGAAGTGCTTCAATTTAAACAGTAAAGCAGAGACTTTTACAGAGTATTTGCGGATATTCTTTGCAGAAAACTCACTGAGAAATGCATGAGAATGCAGACCATTTTTTGAAGTGTTTCAATTTAAGCAGTAATGCAAGAGACGTTTGCAGAGGACTTGCAGAGCTATTGCAGGGATATTATGAAGTAATTTGCAGAGAATTTGCAGAGAATGTTTTCCACCAGGGTCCATGTAGAATACGTCTTGGGAGGATCCATATAGATCCATATAGCGGTAGGGGCTTATAGCGCGTTGTCAGAAAAGTCCCATTTATAAATCCATGTAGAAACCACTTCAAATCCTGTTTATAATTCCATATAGATTACATGTTAGGAGCATACATATAAATCCATATAGAGGTAGGGACATTGCGCGATATTATTAAAATCCTATTTGTATATCCATATAGAAACCACTTCAAGTTATTTTTGCAGTTCCATAGAGAATACGTCTTGGGAGGATCCATATGGGTCCATATAGAGGTAGATACTTAGAGCGTATGTCATATTTATGAATCTGTATAGAAACCATTTCAAATCCAGTTTGTAATTCCATATAGATTACCTGTTAGGAGCATACATATAAATCCATGTAGATGCTTAGGGACTTAGTGTGTCGGCAGGAAAATCCTCTATGGAAATCCATATAAATACTTACAGCAAAAGGGACGCTCTATCAAAAAAAGTCGTAGAGATAAATTTTGCGACTTTTCGAGTACTATGAATAACCACACATAGAATTTTTAAATCTTGAAAAAAATGGTCTCAAAATTTTTCAAAATGCTCTAACTTTTTGAATTTTTATCCAAAATAGCTGGCTAACGAACTTGACCTTCAGTTTCTGACAATAAAAGAGTGTACCAAAGGCGGGTCTGACAGATTAATTTTTTCAAAACTTAATGTGCTCAAATACAGACAGACATACATACAGACAGGAAGACATGCATACATACATCCAGACATACAGACAGACAGAAACATTCTTAAAAACGTGTTTTTCGGGTTCAGAGTGTTTTAAAACGTGGACATTTGACAAAAACTGGTGGGGGGGGGGTCAAATTTTACACCAATCTAATACCTTCTCTGATGAGAATGTAAAACGTTAATTTTCTATTTAAAAAAATTTTTTTTGAACAAAATTGATGAATTTTCAACTAAAAAAGATCAATTTTCAACGAAAAACTTATTTTCAAAAATACTCCGAATTTAAAAAGTCATAATTATAAAAAAATTGAAAAAAATTGTAAATAATAAAGCTAAAAACTCCCAAATTTTGACGGTACCATTACAGAAGCCACACCGGGGACGTTTTTTATGTTTTTATTTATACATATGATTGTGAAGAACGCTAAGGCCGGGAGTTTTTTCAAATTTCAAATTTTTTAAAACTTATTTAGTTTTTATTTCTGGATTTTTTTTTAGTAGAATTTTTTGTTTCGTATATGTGAAGATCACGCATAGCCCGGAGTTTTTTTAATTGAAAAATTTTTAAATATACTTTTTTCAAATTTTAAATTCATTCATTTTTTATAAATCATTTAGTTTTTTTGTGGAAATTTTGTTGAGTAGAATTTTTAGTTTATTATTTGTGAAGATCACGTATAACCGGGAGTTTTTTCAAATTTTTCAAATACATTGTTTTCAAATTTTGAATTTATTAATTTTTTTCAGAATGTTTTATAATTTGTTTTAATATGTTTTTATAATGTTTCAATATATTTATTCATGTTTTAAATTTTTTATTTTTTATTTGTAAAGTTTTTTTCGTAGAATTTTCTTCACGGAATTTTATTACGAAATTTTATTACCTTTTTAGCTGTCTTAAATTTTCGACCAACGTTATTCTATTACATATAAGCGAACATCAATGGATGAATAAAGTAAATTTCATGAAAAAGTGTCATCGCGTGTTATCGCGTTTTAGTTTTTAATTCTCAAGCTTTTAAACAAAAAAAGTTTTTATTTAAACATTTCGAACAATGCAATTCTTGAAAAGTAGGTTTTTATAAAAGCTTTTTATTTTTGATGTTTTCGATTCGAAAGCTTCAAGACATTTTAACGTACCGAGTGTAAACTTTTAAGCTTCAATTATGAAATTACTACCTATTCATCGCAAACAATTATTTATGACAGATCATAGATTGACGCGGAAAGACCTCATATAAATTCCAGAATTACTATTCAGAAACCTGTATTCAATTGAAACAAATCCTCCAGTATCAACAAATACTGTTCAATAGTGTTTACTTTATTCAAACCATAGATGTTAAATGAGTGCATGTGATTGGTCCAGTAGCGCCGGGAAATAAGACACCGTTCGAATGCAACGACGTTGTCATGATGAGGAAAAATAAGGCGCGCAGATATGCGCAGATTCTTAAGAATGGAGAGGGAAATATGGTCATTAAACAAACGTTTCCATTCGAATCCTATTTGTAGGATTTTTATTTTGCATGAATATCGAAAAGCTGAAGAGGAAGTATACAATTTTTTACAACTAAACCTTCCTCAAGTCATAAGGAATGTTTGTGTCACGCTTCAGACGCGTAAGTATTATTATTTGGGAGAAAACTGGATTCAAAGGATTTTTACATGAACCTTATAAACTCCGGGTTTTGCCTTATTGGCGGGGGACCGGGAGTTCAAAAATAGAATAGTTAAATTTCCTGTTAGAGAAATAAGTTTTTAAGCAAATAAAATAAATTTTTAACGAAATACTTAAATTTTCAACCAAACAGATGAATTTTCTTCCAAAAAGATTGAATGTCAGTGAAAAAAATATCATCAAAAAGTGGAATAGTTAAATTTGTAGCTAAAAAAATTAATTTCAATAAAAAAATCTGCCCGCGGCGCGGGCACATTCTCATCGCGCGCTGCGCGCGCGGCTCACAAGTTTGAGCGCGCCCAGGGCGTGCTTCTGTTAGTTCTCGCGCTTCGCGCTCGATAATGTATTTACCTCGTGCTACGCGCTCGATTTTGATACTTCACACAAATTTTTGCACAGACCCTCTATAATTAAAGGTCAAAGCATCGACAACTGTAGTTTGGTCATTGGGAATCCTCTTTTTTTAAAGCTCCTTCGGCTCTAACGAACACATTCTCTTCACGTATCTCGTGCTTCGCACTCGATTTTGTCCACAATGGGAACTTTTCTACATTATGTTCAACACTATTATATAAAATGTATATTTCATTTATTTCTACACCTCGGCCTGAGATTCCTTATTCAGATATTGCAAAATAAAATATAAATTTCATTTATCATGCTTACTTTAATATCTGTTCCTTACTTTGCATTAAATTTTATTTTCAGCTATCCTGAAAAATGTATCATTTCAATGAATGTATATTATTACAATTCATAATACGCATTGGTATTAAATACAACCATATTTTAATTGTCTGGTTTTTATAATTGAAAAAGTGCGCATTCTATAAAAAAGACAATTTTGTTATTAAAACTTTTATTGAAGCTTATGACGTTCTTCCATCAATTTAATTTTTTTAAATGTTATTTTTTACGATTTATACCAAAAATTCGCACACTTGCGTAAAGTGGATCTGAGAAAATTTGTAGCTATAATTTAGGAAAAAAATGTGTTAAATGAAATGTTATTGTACCGTGGGTCGTTTTTCCAAAAATGAAATTTGTTTAATTTTTGTAGTTTTCTTCAGGGTGAAAAACTTTTGTCTGTTCATTTTTTTCGTAGCTTGTGTCGTTTGTCCAAAAATGCATTTTTTTTATTTTTAATGTGGTTTTTTACTTCTTCTTTATTCATAATGTGTCCCCTAAGGGTTTACATGACTTCTATTTCTTACAATACTTCCGTCTACATATTTTGTAAAATCTTCTCCTTACTATTCACAGTTATTCACACCTATTGACAGAAAATCTTATATCTAGATCCTCATTTCTATTTCAGACGATAGCGCAATTTGGGACGTGTTAGCGAACGAGTGAGCGAGCGACCGAAAGCGAGAGTGTAAGCGAGAGAGAGGGAGAGAGAGAGAGAGAGAGCGATAATACAAACGCATCTTAATCTACTTATGCTATTACATAACCATTACTTACAAATCTTTTCGCTTTTTATTTAAGCGACTTCCGTTTCCTCTTTCTTTCACTTCTCTTGTACCACCATTTCGCCATTTTTTTACAGCCATTCTTTCATTCTTTCTCATCCGCTCCCCTAGCACCCTCTAACTCCTTCGTTAACTCTTCCCCCAAACCATCCTCTCCTAGGATCTTTATCACATTCTCTTGCCAGCTTCCTTCATCTCCCATTCCTCTCCTACATCCTTCCCATATATGCTACCATATTTCCTCTTCCCATTCACAGATTCTGCACTTCCTGTTCTCTTTTTTTTCCAATACATACCTGCCCTTACCTCGTTTCCCAATCTAAATCTTGCTACTCTGGTCCATATTTTCTCTCCCCATCCCTTTTCTAAATTCTTTGGTACTCCTTCCTTTTTTATGATCTTATACGATTTATTATATTTTGATTCCTCAATCATCCCCCATCTTTTTATTAATTATCTTTCCCTCTCCTTTTTTCCACTTCTTCATAGTTTACTCCAGTCCCGTCTTCTAAATCTCTAGCCTTAAAGAACTCCCTTCTTTCTTCTTCCCATTTTGTTAATTCCATCGCCTTCCCTCTCCTTTCTTCTACTTTCATCACACACTTTCTCGCTAACTCCCCTCCCTTTCCCACCTTTAGCGTCGTCTCGAAATTCCATGCCCTCTTTCTCGCTCTAGTACTTAATTTATCCCTTTGCGCTTCTTCTCTCACCATATATCCCGGCGTCCTCCAGTCTACCCCTAGCGTCCACCTTATATACCTTTCTTGTAAACTCTCAATCTCTTTCCTTTATCTCCATCTCCATATCTCTGCTACATAACCTGATACCTGCCATACCAGCGTATGAAATAACCACATTCTCCTTCTCCAATTTTTTGTAACCTTCTTTTTCCTATTCTCCATATCTGTTTCATCACCCCTGCTGCTTTTTTATCCTTTCTCTTATATGAGCTCTATGATCTCTATTTGTTTTCAAGGTATGTATATCCCAAATACTTAAACTCTTTCACTTCTCCAAATTTTAATCCCTTCCACCTCCCCGTCAATTCTTTTTTCCCCTCCTTTTCTGAACCTCATTATCTTTGTCTTTTCTACATTTAAATTCAACTTTTTCCCATCTGAGTATTTCTCTAATCCTGTAATTAAGCCTGTAATTAAGGGTTGAAACAAAATGTTTCAACCCTAGAGATGTAAACACCGTGTTTCAACACGCTCTACAGGTACCGAAACTCGAATTTTCAATAGATTTGAAATGAAAAATAATATGCATTACCCGGAATGTAACATACTATTTCGTTCCCTATCCTAACTCGTCTTCACCCTTTTCTCTTCATTTCTTCTTCCAAGTCTGATATTAATATATTAAATAAAAGTAGGCTCAGTGGACATCCTTGCCTTACTTTTTTGTCTCTCTAAAAATTTCTGATACTCTCTTTATTAATCCCTCGCGTATCCCCTTTTTCACCATAACTTTTTCTATCTCGCCTCGGTCTAATGAGTCAAACGCCGCCTTTAAGTCCACGAACATTGCTATCATTGCCCCTTTCTCCCTTTTAATCCTCTGATTTACTAGACAGTTCAGAACATATATATTGTCCATCACCCCCATCCCTTTTCTAAACCTTGTCTAATTCGGTGGCTCTATCTTTTTTCCACAACTTCCTTTTGAACCTCTCCGATAAAACAGTCACATATACTTTATACAATGTTGTTATTAGTGTCACTCCTCTATAATCTTTAACCTCCTCCCTTTTGCCTTTTTTCACTATTGTTATCACTACTCCTTCCTTCCATAACTCTGGCCACCCCTCTCCTCTCCATACTCCATTGCACATTATCCATGCCCATTCCCTAATTCTGTCCCGCCATATTTCCAGACTTCATGTGGAATCTCATCTATACCAGGTGCCTTTCCATCTTTCATCATCCCTAATACCTTGACTATGTCCTCCCTTGTAATGTCCTCCTACCATCTTTTCCCCCTTTCCTATCTTTCCTCTCTACCCGTTCTAGTAATTCCATGAAATATGTTTCCATTCTACTATCTCAATATCCTGGTTTACTCTTTTCCTTATTCTTCTCTGTCTATTTACCACCTTCCAAACCTCTTCTTCCGTCCAAGCCTTCTCCGCTTCTTCATCAAACCTTTTATTTTCCTCCTCTTTTTTTTATCACACAACTTAATATACTGCTTCTTCTTTCACCTATAATCTTCTCCATTACTTGTCTCTTTTCTCCATTTTCTTAATTCCCATCTTACTTCCTTCTTTATCTGTTTACATTCCACACCCATTCCACTTCTATCCCCCTCCTTCACTAACTTTTTTTTGCTTGTGCACTTCAATACTCTTTTCATTTCTCCTATCATTACTTCTATTTCGTCGTTTACACTTCCTTCCCCCACTTTGATATTCCTGACTTTTTCCTTACACTGTTCTTTACCTTCTATTGACCAATCCCCTCTTCCTGCTCTTATTACTTTTGCTTCCTTTTTTTCCTTATTGTTATTACTCATTTCTCCCTCTAATGTCACTATTATGGTAAAATGATCCGAATCTATATAATTCTCTACCTCTAGTTTCTTAACCTTCTCTCTTACCTCGTCGCCCACTACCACATAATCAATTACCGTTCCTCTCTTTCCTCCTGAACGTTCATATTCCTCTCCCTCATGCCCCTCTATACTTCCGTTTAGGATAAACCATCCCATCTCCCCTAGGCTCTTTAACAATTTCTTTCCCTCCCCATCCAGTATCTTGTCTTTGGATTTTCTTCCTCGCTCTTCACTCCATTCCCTTTCTTCTCTCTCCTGTTCTCGCATTAAAACCTCCTCCTATTATATGCCTAATCTCTTGTTTATTTTCTTCCATCAGTTCTCTCATCTTCTCTGATTTCTCCTGCACATCACCGTTCACATAAACCCCCGCCATCTTCCACCTCTCTCTTCCACTCCTTCCCCTCTCATCTTAGACCCTTTATCACTATGTTTCTTTTTCTTTCTTCTCTTTCTTTCTTTTCTATTCTTTGTTCTATTTTTCTCAGCCTTTCCTTCTCCTTACTCCCACTCTCCCCACCTCCAACCTCCCGGTTTGAGCTCTCTATTTTTTTGTATCCTACCTTTCAACACCTTTACCTTTTTATTAGTCTCTTCCTGCTTTTCTAGTCTTTGTTCCAACGTCTACATCCTTTCCTCTAGTCTTTCCCTAACTTCTTCCCTTTTCCTCATTTCTTTCCTAAGTTCGGTCATTTATCGCATAATTTCTTTCCTTATTTCCTCTCCCCTTTTCTTCTGCTTTTCTTCATACATCCCTATTACTTCCATCGTCATTTCGCGCGTTTCTTTCAATCTTCCCTCTTCCATCGGGTCTTTAGCCTCAGCTCTGTTTCTTCCTGTCCCCTTATTGTTCTCATCTTTCTCTACAAAACTATGTTCTTCCGGCGGCGATCTGAACATTTTTGGATTTTTGAAGCTTGTCTTCCTTGTCTCCGCTGCTTCCCCGCTCCTCTCTCTTCCTTTTCATGAATGCGTCAATCGATCCCACGCTCTTCGCCCTCAATCTATCCTTTTCTACTGTTTCTCATACTTTCCCCTTACCCTCCTTTCTTTGTTCACCCCTTTCGGTGTACTGAAAACTTCCTGATATAAATCGCTGCTTTCCTTGCTGCTCGCTCCGCTAGCCATGAATCCAATTCGAACCATCCCGCCTTCTATCGTTCTCTGTCTCTATCTATAGAGTATTTCCATTAGGCCATACAATTTCAAAATGGCCTAACACTCCAGGGAGAGCACTCGTGCTTTATACATTGAATCCCATGTAATATACTTCTCGAGGATCAATTAATTCTTTTATTTTAAGAAAATGGTACTTTCGTGTTTTATTGTGGGTTGTACGAAGAACAAAGCAAGGGACCATGAAATATAATTTCATCAAATTCCAGCTATTATAAAAGAAACAAACAAAAAGCATGCCAGACCGGGTGGAGCATACACTTTGCAGGAAAAAATAGAGTTATCGAAAAAAATACGTGAAGAATGGATAAGTGCAATTAAACGTGGTCCTTTAAGTGTGTCGCTGATAAGAAATGCAACAATTTGCTCAAACCATTTTATATCAGGTAAGATAAATTAGATACATTTTACACAAGGCTGAAGTAATCAAGTTCTAACCTCCAAATTCAATTGCCTCATTTCACTCAATAAATACTAGCATTAAATATTTTTTAAATACTTATCGGTACTCTGGTTTCAAGTAAAAATGTGAACACAGAAGGAAAAAGTGTTTACTCTGATCATTTTTGCGTAATACAAAAGTTTCGAATGTTTACGTTAGTTGAAGTTACCATATTAAAATTTAATTTTACGCAAAAGTTATTAAATTAAACAGTTTCTCCCTGTGCATACATACTCTAATTTAAAGAAGGAGTACTGCTCAGTGTTTAAAAATGACCAGCTCCATAAGTGCAATGAGCACTTAAAATAGATCCATTTGGATCTAAGGCAATCCACGTTTTTAAATTTGTATCATTCATTCTTTGAGAATGTTTAACCTGTAACAGTTCATATATTTTTTATTTTGCAAATATTGTTTACGTTTATTAGACAAATAATCAGATTTTTCTATAACAATGAACCTTTCCTAAACTCAAATTTAAAGCATCTGGCAATATGTTCAAAATTGTATGCTACTTTTCAAGTAAGCGCTATTATTAAATAAATAAAAAACTGAGTGACACATTGCAAAACAAAATATACTCCAATATAAATGAATCTATGCAGTTAATGATAAATGCACGTGTCAATACTAACCTCACCACGCACTATAAAGTTGTTATCTACCTTCTTGCACTCAACTTTTTCAACAAATGCGGCTTCGTAAAACTTAAAAGCCTATAAGCTTTTATAAGCTTTCAATTGTTTGCACGTGTAATAAATATGAGTTATCGTAAAATACGATACAAGATCGAACTCACTCACTACGGGTACATCACTAATACGTGTTGAAAATTCCTCACTTTTCAGAGCGTAGGGATCTAAATTGTCCATTGCACTTAGTTTATTACAATAACGGACCTTCACTTCACCAGATAAACTCAAAAAGTATTCACTAGAAATTTTTCATTTGCCGATAAACACAATTCTTTGACTAAGATAATACACGCGACGCTATCCCAGCGGACACTGTTATAGAACTGTGATGTAACAGTTCTAGAACAGAAAAGAACAGGTTCTGTAACAGTTTAAGAACATACTTAGACCATGGTCCGAGTAATCTCGTCCCCAAATGGATGTAGCAGTTCTATAACGCTGTTACAGAACCATGTTCTGTCAGAGATCTGTAACAATTCTGGAACAGCGTTATATGTGAAAAAATATATTTAGAACAATTTAGGAACAGTGTTACTAAATAACAATGTTCTGTAATAGTGCCGTAACACATATGTAACATTGTTACGATGTAAATTTGTTCTGTAATCGTTCTTTAACAATTCTGGAACAGCGTTATATATGAAAAAGTATTTTTAGAACAATTTAGGAACATGGTTACAGAGTAACATTGTTCTGTAATAGTGACGTAACACATATGTAAGAGTGTTACAAAGTAAATTTGTTCTGTAATCGGTCTGTAACAATTCTGGAACCGTGTTATATGTCAAAAAGTATTTTTAGAACCATTTACTCCCTAAATATGAATCAGTGAAAAATTCACTGATTGAAATAGTAGTTGGACATTTCACTGATTAAACAGTGATTCCGGACTTTTCACTAATCAATTCAGTAACATCAGAGTAAATCATGCCAGACATAACCTCCAAGTTTTAAAGCAAAGCGTTGTTGATATTCTTTTACTTAAATAGCAAAAATAATTTTTGTAAGAAATAACCCAGTTGAAACCATCTTATATAATCTCATAAAAAGAACCCATGATTTGATTTAACCAGGTATTTGCACCAGACATTTCTTATATAATCTCTTAAATATCTAAATAAAATTTTCAGATGATAATTTTTTCAGATTGTACAAGGATTTATCAGACAACATTATTTTTTTTTAAAGTTTTCTCATAAAACGAATATTTTATTAGACTATACTTGATTTTTTTTTCTTTTATAAGAATTTATAAGTGTATTATATTATACTTCATCTTACTTGATTTTATATAGTCAATTCAATTAATTTCCAAAAGAGATTTTACCAGTTATTCAGAGTACATATTACTAAATTTTTTATAATATTCGAAGAGTTTTTTCTGTATCATTCAAACAATATGTTTTTAGATTTTGTAGGTTTTTTCTGAAATATTTTTGCTTAACATATTTCAGGGATTTTTATTGGTACAACATTATATACGATTGTATCTGTTTTTTAAAAGTTTATTAGTATGATTCACGAACGAGATCTTACCTGATATTGACAGTTAATAATACTGGAATTTTTTATATATTTTATTTTTTTTTAATAATTATATTTTTCAAGATATTATAAGTATTTTCTAATAAAAAAAATTGTTTCATATTAATCAACATAATACTATTTTTTAAGATTTTTTAAGTTTTTTCTGAAATATATCTGCTTTGTCATGTTCAATATATTTTATGCATTCTTATTGGCGCAATATTATATAGGATTTTATCTGTTTTTCTAAAGTATATTAGTTTGATTGACGAACGAGATCTTAACTGATATTTACAGTTAATAATACTGGCAGTTTTTACATATTTTTATTTCTTTTTTTAAAAATAATTATCTTTTTTTTTCAAATTTCATAAGCATTTTCAAATAAAATACATTGTTTTATTTCAATCAAGTAGTAGGTGTTATTTTTTAATTACATTTTTCATAGGATTGTACGTGGGGCTTTAAATCGAAACGTTGATACATTTTTAAATGTGATTTTATACGTTTTACTTAAGTTTATTAGTTTTGTTTATCAAGAGATTTTAGTTGGTATTTATAGGTAGTTAATTGCACTGAATTTTTAATATATGTTATATTTTACTTTTTTCTGTTTCTTAACCAACACTATTTATAACATTTTATTGGTATTTTCGAATAAAATCTTTTGCTTCCTCACAGAGGATTGTTTGTGATAGTACAATTTGAAAAATACACTGATAAGAAAGATTCGAAAATATTTAATTTTTCTATGTTACATGTCCATATTAAAAACTAAAAATTTGTAGATGAAGAAAAATGAGAATTCTAAACTGCAATCAGCATCAAAACATGATCTCATAACCAAAAGAAGACCCAAAAGATATAATTGGCTGAGAAAAACATAAGAAAGTAGGTACTTGAGTTTACTTACCGTGGTAAAGGCTCTAGATTCATGTTTAATTATTCATAGAAAAAAATAAATAATATGTAAAATGTTATCTTAACATAAAAGACTATATCAAGTTCAAAGACACTGTTTGAAAAGGAGTAGGTGTTTCACCAACATTATTTCTATTGCCAGTCACAGGGGTGCCTTCCCGCCCCCACCCAAAAATTCGGGACGACTAGCCAAGCTTATGAAAAATATTGCACTTGTCATCCCGAATTTCGGGACGACGAGACACTGCCATAAAAAAAACTCGTTAAATCGAGTAAAACTCATTTCTCATAAAAATCAGGATAACACTTGCAAAATATTCCAGCTGTTAGTATAATTTTTGTTTGATAGAAGCAGGCAAATTTACATTTTTTTATTGTAATATAAAACCTTAAAATATGCTAGTATTAACTTGTGAATTCAATTTATATGTTCATCGTATACAAAAAAAAGATGAAATACCAAATTTAAAAAGCAAATTATATTACTTATTAAAATCTGATACAATCATGTAAAACTAAACTCTCATAAAATACATAATGACACTGATAAAATGTTTTACGATGTGCAGTTTATTTTGGTAAAATCAAACAAATTGTTGATATCAATGTGTGATTAAAAAACCACAATTCATGTTAAATTTGATTTGTATACAAGAAACAAAAGTTATATTTTTTTGAAAAACAGCCACACTGATCCAAAATCTTACTAATAAAAATCGTGTAAAATCTTTTTAAAAAACTGTAGTGTAAGGCCGGCTAAAACTAATAAAATTAAATTTTAGATGTAAAGTTTAGTTTAATATATCACAATGAATTATTTTTTATGTTCGTGAAAGGAGTAAAATTAATGAGGCCATTTCACAATATAAGATCTTTTAACATGATAGGATTCTCTGAATATTTAAGTTAATTTTTTTCACATAAAAAAGGAGTCAAAATGGAAACTATTGATGGGTATACTATTAAAAACACCATCACTATATTCTCAAAAAAATCTCGTGAAATCGTGTAAAACTCAATTCCCATAAAAATCAGGATAAAACTGGTAAAATATTCCAACTGTTATGATATTTTTTTTCTTGATAAAGGCAGGCAAAATTATATTTTTAGATTGTGATATAAAACCTTGAAATATGCTAGTATTAACTTGTGAATTCAATTTATATGTTCATCTTATACCTTACAGTAACAGCGTTACAGAACAATGTGACCTTTATGTTCCTTTCTTGGAACACGTGTCACATTCTAGTGACATAACAGTTCCATCACTCTGTTCTATATTAGTTACATCACAGAAATCTAGAACTGTTACATATCCTTACAGTAACAGCGTTACAGAACAACGTGACCTTTATGTTCCGTTCTTGGAACACGTGCGATATTCTAGTGACATAACAGTTCCATCACTCTGTTCTATATTAGTTACATCACAGAATTCTAGAACTGTTACATATCCTTACAGTAACAGCGTTACAGAACATTGTGACCTTTATGTTCCGTTCTTGGAACACGTGTGACATTCTAGTGACATAACAGTTCCATCACTCTGTTCTATATTAGTTACATCACAGAATTCTAGAACTGTTACATATCCTTACAGTAACAGCTTTGCAGTACAACGTGACCTTTATGTTCCGCTCTTGGAACACGTGTGATATTCTAGTGACATAACAGTTCCATCACTCTGTTCTATATTAGTTACATCACATAATTATAGAACTGTTACATATCCTTGCAGTAACAGCGTTACAGAACAATGTGACCTTTATGTTCCTTTCTTGGAACACGTGTCACATTCTAGTGACATAACAGTTCCATCACTCTGTTCTATATTAGTTACATCACAGAAATCTAGAACTGTTACATATCCTTACAGTAACAGCGTTACAGAACAACGTGACCTTTATGTTCCGTTCTTGGAACACGTGTCACATTCTAGTGACATAACAGTTCCATCACTCTGTTCTATATTAGTTACATCACAGAAATCTATAACTGTTACATATCCTTACAGTAACAGCGTTACAGAACAACGTGACCTTTATGTTCCGTTCTTGGAACACGTGTGATATTATAGTGACATAACAGTTCCATCTCTCTGTTCTATATTAGTTACATCACAGAATTCTAGAACTGTTACATATCCTTACAGTAACAGCGTTACAGAACAATGTGACCTTTATGTTCCGCTCTTGGAACACGTGTGACATTCTAGTGACAAAACAGTTCCATCACTCTATTCTATATTAGTTACATCACAGAATTCTAGAACTGTTACATATCCTTACAGTAACAGCGTTACAGAACAACGTGACCTTTATGTTCCGTTCTTGGAACACGTGTGACATTCTAGTGACATAACAGTTCCATCACTCTGTTCTATATTAGTTACATCACATAATTCTATAACTGTTACATATCCTTACAGTAACAGCGTTACAGAATAATGTGACATCTATGTTCCGCTCTTGGAACACAGGGCCGGCTTACACTGGGCGCGAAAGGCTGTATGGAACCCGGGCACCAATAATTGAGGGGCGCCTTGACACCACCAGCTAAATCACAGAAAATCATTGGCGTTAAAATTGTTGCATCTCATTTTGAACAATGAGAATTTTCATTGTGCCTTTATTTGTTTTCGTGTTTCAAAAATGTTGCAATTCAAAACTACATACGAATTTGGCGTACTTTTGAGGATCGGCATTTTACAGTGATGTTATATTTATGGAAAGTAATATTCCTTCCCCGTAGCGACCGTAGTAGGGCGGAATTTATTAGTTTGGGTTTTGTATCCTCATCACTACGAGAGGACTGTTACGATGAAGTAGATAGTAGAACACAGGCCCAGGGAACGCCTTATTTATTTTTCGCATTCAGAATTAATACTAGAATTCAGGAAAATCTATTTCACTGTTTCATACTAGGTACATAGGCTATGGATTAGTAAGTAACAACCCTCATTCTTGTTTGAGACTTGCACTAGAACAGTTCATAAAAGCTCTTCAATGTGAATCAGTATATTAAAAGAGCAGTGTTTTAAAAGTGCAACAATTATTAGTTTAAATAATATTTGTCTCTAGATTGAATGGTGATTGAAATATGCTATACTACGTATAATTCTTAGTCGGACAAAATTTGGCTCTCCGCGGATTATCTGATCGTGTTTATGATTCTAATAATGGCGACTTTTTAAAAGCAATTGAAATTATCGCTAAATTTGAACACGTAATGAGTAAAATAACACAATATAGTAAAACTATGACAGCGTATTTAGGAAATATTATTAAAAATAAAATAATAACTTTAATCTATCATTATTCGCGTTGAACGAATAACATTTGTCGTCCGATTTGTTGAACTAAATATACGAGATACGTGAGTGTGTTCTTGGCTTTCATCAAGTCGTCACTGAACAATGAGGTGAAGGACTTGCGCATGTTGTATTAAATAAATTATAGTAATATGGCTTAAGCGTTTAGGATATTTGGGGTTAAAGATACGACAACGGTACTAACATGAAAGGAAACACAAAGGTGTTCAGAAAAGAATACTCGACGTTAACGTAACCTAGAGCTTTTATGTTCCTTGTTCTCCTCACAGTTTAAATCTTGCTGTAAATGATTCTGCAAAATGTAGTATTGACGCTGTTAACTTTTCCGGAATTATGCAACAGGTATATATATTTTTTTCGGCGTCAACTGAAAGATGGCAAATTTTTTGTGAGTATCTTTCGAGATTTACAGTAAAACCGCTATCTGATACATGTTGGTCAAGTTGAACAGATACAGTAAAACGATTTCTTTATCAAATACACTCGAACCTGAATTTAAGTACGGTTTCGGTTCTGGCGTTGGACTCGAATCTAGGGACTACAAACGTAAACATCAGGGCCGTGTGAACAATAGAGTGAAATGACGCAATGTGACGCAGTTATCCAGTCAGGCCGTTAGGGTACTACACTTTATCGCTATGCTACTGTTTTTTACGCATGAGTGACCAACGACGCCGTACCTTTTCGGCCCCACGGCTCCTCTTGACGGAAACCGCCGTGCGGCGTCAATTCTCGGAAAACACAAAGTTTACTTAAATTCGGAGTTCCAGTGTAGGTAAAATTTACAATGGTTTAATAGAAATAAATGTAAACGCAGGAAGACCACTCTACTCGGCATTAAGAGCAGTGTTTAGCTACTAAAATCGAAAGCTCCTAATTTTCATGCTCAGTTGTCATTTGGCATAAAATCTAATGTTAACGTAGTAAGTCTGATGTTACAGCAGTCGAACCTCGCAGTAGCAAAATGTAACACAATAATAAATGTGTTATTCATTATTTGTTTATTTTCCATTAACCATAATAATTATAATTAATATTCATTATTATAAATACTATGAATATTAATTTTTGTAATTTTTATAATTTATTATAAACAATTTTAAATGGCCTTCGGACAACGAAAATACTAGGGTTTTTAGGGGGGAGGGAAGGCGGCAATTATACTCTGCACCCGGAAACGGCCCTGTTAGAACACATGTGACATTCTAGTGACATAGCAGTTCCATCACTCTGTTCTATATTAGTTACATAAAAGAATTCCAGAACTGTTACGTATCCTTACAGTAACAGCGTTACAGAGCAGTGTGACCTTTATGCTCTGTAATTGTTATGGCACACGATTGTAACAATGTTATGTATAAATGTTCCCTTTTTGTTATGTAACATTTACAGAACGTGTCTGCTGGGATGTATACAATGCAATGTTTTCCCTGGAGTGTTCGGACATTTTGAAATGACGTCACAAGTGGAAATACTCTATCGTCGCGCCTACCTGCCTTGTCTTTCTCCTTCTCTACCCTACCCTGCTACGACCAACCCGGTCCTCCTACCCTGTCACAAACCGCAAACTCACCTAACCTCAACTTCCACACAAATCTGTCTTGATCCCCAAAAATATCCTCACCCCCTTGTCAATCTTTCTATCTCTAAATCAATCTCTCACAAGCGAACCCTTCTACGCACATCCACAATCCACTCACCTCAAATTTCACCACAATTATCAGAAAAACTCAGCAACAAAAATTTACCTCACACTTTCACGCCGGAAACGGAAGTCTTGTTTTTTACTGATAAAATAAAAACTACGCGTCCTACCAAAAAGTAATTAATAATAAATAAATTTGTAGATGTTTTTTGGGTGCACAATTTGTGTCTTTTTATCTTTTTCCGTATCATGCATAGTTTGCCCGCAAAATGGAATTTTTGATTTTTCATTATTTTTTGTGCGATCAAAATTTGAATTTTCGATTTTTCAAGAAAATTCAAAAAGTTGTTATGATAATCTTGTAGGGCTCTCAAAAAGCAACGTTTTTATTTTCTTGACTTTTTTCATATCGTGCGATGTTTGGCTTGAAATGTTCATTTTCGATTGTTTATTTGAATTTTGCAAATGCTATAACTCTGATGATTTCCTTTAATCAAAAAAAGACGCGAGGATAAGTTTTTCGAATTTCCGAGTACTATGAATAGCCGCACATCGAATTCTTAAATCTTGAAAAAAATGTTCTCAAAAATATTGACAATGCTCCAACTTTTTGAATTTTTATCCAAAATAGCTGGTTAACAAACTCGATCTTTATTTTTTATTCCCTGAAACTGTGTGCCAAATTTCAACTAATTCCAATTAGTCTTTCAAAAGTTATAAGGTATACAGACGACAATAACGACAGCAACGACGGCAACAACGACAGACAGACACACACCGTCGTAAAACATGTTTTTTTCGGATTCAGGGTGTCTCAAAACGTGGAGATTTAAATAAATCCGCGATAGTCAGTTTTCACATAAAACTAATACCTTCTCATTATGATGAGAATGTAAAAACTAATTTTCAATTGAAGAAATGAATTTTCAACCAAAAACTTTAAAAATAAAATTTGGATATAAAAACAAAATAATATTTAATACATTTGTTGACAAATATGTCCAGAAAACGCGGTAAATGGACCCTTATAAAAAATTTGAATCAAATTCAAATAGTCGAATTTAATTCTATCTTGATGAATAGTTCATCCGGAAATACCTTGAAAATGTATTTTTTATGTCTGTAAATGCTAAACAAATATTAAAAGTCCGGTGTCAGATTATTAAACATGCGGAGAGTAATATTTTGTCAATGAAAAAATAATCTGCCAATTTTAAAGAATTGTTCGTGGAAAAAATTGTGTCATTCAGATTGCATTTACTAGAATTTTCTCTCTATAATAAGGAAACTTCTGTAAATCATATGCAAAGCTCTCAAACCATATAAGATTTTCTGTAAAATCCATAACAAAATGTTTGAAAATAAACCGATTTTTTTAAAAGAAAGGTTAATTAGTGCACGATTGGTGCGCACAATGTTCTAGTTTATTAAACTTTAAGTTTTCAACAGATTTATATATAATTGAAGGAAAAATTAGTTAGCTTATGCTTAGAAAAGGGCCTATTTATTACCAATACTTGGTTTAGACATAAAATGATCCACACGTACACTTGGTGTAAAGGAAATAACCGCAGTGTAATTGACTTCGTTATTGCGGATGAAAGACTAAGAGAACTAGTCAAAGATACAAGAGTCATGAGGGGTTCCGAATGCAATACTGATCATTACATCTTAATCTCTAAAATAAACTTAGGCCGGGGATGGAAAAGAAAGAGAACAGAAAAAACGAAACAAACTCGAATAAAAATTGAAAATTTACAGAAACCGGAAGTGCGAATAGAGTTTCAAAATAAGTTAAGCGAACGCATAGATAGGGCAACTTGGGAAGCGCTTACGAGCAATAAAGATATAGAGGGCGCGTGGGCTTTATTATGGGATATCATTGTTAAAACTGCAATTGAAGTGTGTGGTACGGCAGTGGTAGGAAGAAAGTCTGGTGATGCGTGGTGGAATGATGAAATTCAAGCAGCACAGCAAGAAAAGAAAAAAGCGCACAAGAGAACATTAAACATGACAGGTCTTAGCGCTGAGGAGAGAAATAGACTCAAAAATGATTACAAAGACAAAAAGAGGAAAATGAAATGACTCGTCAAGGAGAGTAAAGAAAAAATCAGAATAGAAGAAGAGAAGAAGAGAACAAAATACAGAACTACTTTGAAGGGATTATGAAACTATTATATAAACAGTTGAAGGAAAGTAAGAGTACAGAGTTTGCCAGCATGAGAAACAGCAAAGGTGAAATTCTATATGATATAGACGAGATAGTAGACGCTTTAAAAGACTCTTTTAAAGAACTATTAGGAGGTGAAGATATAGGACAACAAAACTGCGACATAGAACATAATGCATTAGAAAACCCAATTGAAAAAGTCTGTGTCACTGAGGTCCGAGACATAATTAAGAACTTGAAAAACGGTAAGGCTGCTGGCATAGACAGTATTAGTGCTGAAATGCTCAAATACGGTGGCGAGTACATACCTCACAGGTTGTGCGAATTAATAAATTTATGTATCGAGACGGGGAAAGTCCCAGACGATTGGAAAAAAGGGATTATCGTACCAATATACAAAAGAAAGGGAGATAAAAACAACTGCAGTAATTACAGAGGTATCAGCCTACTAAGTACCGTAAGTAAAATATACTCAAAAACACTTATTCGTAGGGTAATGGAAATCACAGAAGAAAAGACATGGGAAGTCCAAAGTGGTTTTATGCCAGGCAGATCATGTACAGATCAGATATTTAGCCTAAGACAGATCACAGAAAAAAGCTTGAGAGTAGGAAAGAAAGTTTTCTGTGCATTTATTGACCTAGAAAAAGCATTTGACACGGTAAATAGAAGTAAACTTTGGGAAGTTCTTAAAGAATACGGAGTAAATGGAGGGCTCCTGCAAGCAATAAAAACAATATATACAGGTAGTAAAGCGAGCGTAAGGGTAAACGGGAAACTGAGTGACTGGTTCGATATTACGCAAGGCGTGAAACAAGGATGCGTTATGTCCTCGTGGCTATTTATCATATTCATGGATAAGTGTCTAAGAACTGCACTCTTCGACGAAGAAGGTGTAGATCTCCAAACAGTTAAGGTACGTGGGTTAGCTTTCGCAGATGACAAGATTGTTATGGCAGAGTCAGTCGAGGACTTGCAAAGAATGTTGAATAAACTTCATACAAGCATGAAGGACATGGGACTCAAAATTAACGTAAATAAAACAAAAATCATGGTGTTTGAGGGAAAGAGTGAGAAAACAATGTGCAACATTGTCCTAAATGATGAGAGATTAGAACAAGTTGACAAGTACGTATATCTAGGTAGTCTATTCACTAGCGACGGAAAAATAGATGGGGAGTTAGATAGGCGCATAAATAAGGGTAAACAGGTTATCGGTAGAGCAGGGTCCATCCTAACAAATAAAAACATATCAAAAAAAGCTAAAATGGCCATACACAATTCTATATTCGTACCGACTGTACTATACGGTAGCGAGACATGGACCTGTCAAGAAAAGGACAGGAGTAAAATTAACGCGATCGGCATGAAACCTCTGCGCATAATATGCGGGAAAACACTAATGGACAAAGTCCGAAACGAGACAATCCTCAAAGAATGTGGTGCAAAAGAGACAATAGTTGACACATGGGAAAGAAATCAGTTAAGATGGTTCGGACATCTTGAAAGAATGAAAGATGAACGACTGACCAAACAAGTGTATAAAGGTAAAGTAAATGGCAGAATGCCCAGAGGTAGACCGCCGAAAGAATGGTTAGAATCTGTAAATGAGACATTAATCCGTAGAGACATAAGAAGCCATAGAAACACAAGAGCTTGCATGAAAAAATGCATGGACGTGAAGGAAGCTAGAGTAGTATGCCAGGACAGAAAAGTGTGGCGACAAATAGTTTGTAAACAGAGTGACAGTAGAATGAATGACGCCTGAAACAAAGATCTTGGATACTAATGGGCCCAAGTGGAGAACCATACATAACAATTTTGTGAGGCTCTTCACTTGGGGTGATCGCTAGAGAGATTGATCAGCAACCTGGGTCGGAGCAGTGTTGCGGAATAAACGTGTCATTTAAATAAATAACACGAGAATTCCAGATCAATCTAAAATATATATACCTAACACTTATATACCTATCTACCTCATACCTATATACCTACCTACCTTATACCTATATACCCATATGCACACTACTATTCTCTCGACTTGCATGTTGGTGGCGGAAGTGAGAACGTGTTTAGTGACAGGTGGAGAGAGAATTTTACGGAATTTGTGTGGAAGGTGTGAGTGGAGTGTGAGGGTGGAAGCCGAGGAGGTGAGTAGGGTTGTGTGGGGTGAATTGGGGAGATAAAAAGTGAGTTTCAGCGTGGGTGGGAGGTGGTATCTAGCTGGATAGGGAAAGTGAGGTTAGGTTGGCAAGTAATCGGGGGAGTTCGTGGTCAGGAGTCCTGGGCTTTCGAGGGTTCAAGGGTGGTTCTCGAAAAGTTAGGGGATGCTAAGGGAGAGAAAGGGGTGTCTGCAGGGACTGAGGAATTGAAAAAAAAGGGGGAAAAAAAAGGAAAATTTGGCGGCGAAAGACGCCAACATTTTGCAGAGACATCTGTCGGTTGCGGCAGGTACTGCAATCCCATTTACCGGCGGAAGAGCGGGAGGTGGGCAGCGAGAGTACTGGCAGTGCTGGTAGTGAAACCGACGGGGAGGGAATTTTCCACAAGCCACGACGGCCAACAACGCGTCGCCCGGTGTCGAGCGGTGCGTCGGGGAGAGGGAGAAATCGGGACGGTGGCAACGAAGGAAGCGAGAAGGTAAGGGAGAGAGCGTCAAGCGCAAGTGACGGGGAGGATCTCTTGAAAAGGAAGAGAGACAGCGAAGAGAGTCCGGAGAAAAGCGAGGTCAAAAGCCCGTTTAAAAAAAGCGGGATAACACCGAGGTCACCCCCCAAAAAAATGGAGGGGATGTTGGAAAAGGAGGCTCTCGGGATGTTGTTAGGCGAGATCAGGGGGCTGAGGGAGGACGTAAGGGGGACCAAGGAGCAGATGGAAGGTATGAGGGAAGACCTGCGAATCAGAGATGAGAAATGGGAAAAGGAGGTGAAAGAGCTGAGAGAGAGAGTAGATGGGTTAGAGAGGGAAAGAAAAGAAAAAGAAGTTAAAATAAAACAGATGGAAGAGGAGATTAGGGCGTGGAAAGAAAGGACGGAAAAAAGGCTTGAGAAGGTGGAGGGCAGGACGGAAATGGAAATAGGAGTCGGGGGAAGCGGGGGCGATATTAAAGGTATTTGGGAGAGGGTAGGCAATATGATAGAAGAGAAAGTGGGAGAGCGTAGGAATGAAAAGGAGGAGAGGGCGGACATGGAAAGGATAAGGGCGATGGAGTTGAGAATGGAGAGAAAGGAGAAGGCAGACAGGAGAAATAATATTGTGATAAGAGGGTTGAAGATGAAGAGCGGGGAAGAAAGGGAGGGCATGGAAGCGCTGCTACAGAGCATAGGGTGGAATAAAGGCAGGGTAGGGAAAGTTAAGTTGGAGGGGAGAAAGGAGAAAGAAGTGGCGGTTGTGGAGTTGGAGAGCTGGGAAGAAAAATTGGGGGTAATGAGAAATAAAAATAGGATAAAGGATAAGGAAGTTTTCATCGATCACGATTTGACGAGAAAGGAAAGGGATGTACAGAGAATGCTGTACGACAGGGCTAGGAGGGAGAGGAGTGAAGGGAGATTGGCGAAGGTAGGATATCGGACAATATAAATAGACGAGAAAATGTGGGTGTGGGACGAGGAGCCAGCGGTGTTGCAGGAAGTGCAGGGGCACTTGTTTCGTAGGAAGTAGGGGGGCGGGGGTAATGCAGGGTAGAGGAGTTTTGAAGGTGCTTTACTGGAACGTAGCAGGGGTAAAGAAGAAGGATGAGGAGTTCTGGAGGTATATCCAGGAATTTGATGTGGTAGGACTGGTAGAGACGTGGGTGGAAAGAAAGGAATGGGATAGAATAGAGCCAAAGCTGCCAAGGGGGTATAGGTGGAGACTCCAGGAGGCGGTCAGAGTGCAGAAGAAAGGAAGGGCTAGTGGGGGAATTATAACGGGGATTAGAGATGGATTAGAGGAAGAAGCTCACGGAGAGGTAGAGGGGGAGGGAGTGCAAATGAGGAAAGTAAAGATAGGAGGGGTAATGTGTAAGTTTGTGACAGTGTACAATAAGGATGGGATGGAAAGAATTAAAGAAAGGGTGGAAGACCTGTTAGGTGAAAGAGAAGAGGGTCTGGTGGTACTGGGTGGGGACTTTAACGCGAGGATGGGGAGGGAAGGGGGCCTTTATAGGGAAGGGGAGAGCTTCGAAAGGAACTCAAAGGATAGGTTAATAAATAAGGAGGGGGAGATTCTAAGGGACTGGATGGAGGATAGAGGCTGGGCGGTGGCAAATGGTATGGCAACTGGGGACGAAGAGGGAGAATACACATACGTAGGTAAGGTGGGGGTATCGGTAATAGATTATGTAGTTATGAATATGCAAGGTTGGGAGGAGATGGAGAGATTCGCAGTAGAAGGGAGGGTAGAATCAGACCATCAGCCATTAGGGTTGTGGATAAGGGGTGAGAACGGCGGAAGGCAAGGTGGGGAAGAAGTGTCGACGGGGGAGAGGGTTAGCTGGACGAGGGAGGCGATAGAGAAATATAAGGAGCAGTTAGGGAAGGTACGCTTCGAAGGGGAGACGGTGGAAGAGATATGGGAGGATTTAAAAGAGAAAGTGAAAGGGTGCGTGCAAAAGAAGGTATTCAAAAAGAAGAAGAAAGGAATGGTGAAGCCGTGGTGGGATAGGGAATGTAAAAAGATGAAAAGGAAGGTGAAGAGGAAGTACAAGAAGTGGAAAGAGGGTACTGCGAAAAGGGAGGAGTACGTAGAAATGAGGAAGGGGTTTAGATTGATGTGTAAGAAGAAAGAACAGGAAAAGGAGAAAGAGATGGAGGAGGAGTTAGGAAATGTTAAGACAGAAGGGGACGTCTGGAAGATAATAAATAGGTTTAAGAAGCGTAGAGTAGGGATAAGCGACAAGATAGGGAGTGAGGAGTGGAGGGAGTTTTTTAAAGAATCATTTCAGGGCTCAGATTCAAGGAAGAGAGATGATGGGAGTAGAAGAACGGGGGAGGCAGAGATGGAGGAGTTGAATGACGAGGAGATAGAGAAACAGATAAGGAAGTTAAAAAGGTCAAAATCAGCAAGGCTGGATGGGCTAGAGAACGAAGCATGGCTGTTTAGTACACAGGAGGTTAGGGAGAGGCTGAAGGAGGTAGTGAAGAAAGTATGGAGGGGGGAGGGATTCCCACGAGGGTGGAGAGAAGGATTAATAGTGCCTCTGTATAAGAAAGGAGAGAGGGATAGGCAGGAAAATTATAGGGGGATTACGCTAATGAATACGGCGTATAAAGTATACGCGATGGTAGTAGCGGAGAGGCTGCGGAAGGATGTCGAGGGGAAAGGAATATTGCCAGAGACGCAGGCGGGCTTTAGGGCAGGTAGGAGTACTATCGACAATATCTACGTTCTGCAGCACGTGGTAGATAGAGAATTAGCGAAGAAGGGATCGAGAGTGTACGCGTTTTTTGTGGATCTAAAAGGCGCGTTTCCGTCGGTGGATGGGGGGAGGTTGTGGGAGGCGATGCAGGAGAGGGGAGTGGAGAGAGGCCTGATCGAGAGGGTAAGGGAGATATATGAAGAAACCAAAGATAAGGTAAGAGGAGGACAGGGGATTTCGGAGGGATTCTGGATGGATAGGGGGTTAAGACAAGGGTGTCCGCTTAGCCCGACGCTTTTTGCGATTTTAATTGCGGATATGGAAAGTAAGCTGGAGGCCGGAGTGGTAGGAGGAGTCAGGATAGGAGGGGTTAGAATTTGGTCGCTAGCGTATGCAGATGACCTAGTGTTGTTGGCAAAAAGCGAGGAGGCCTTAAAGGAAATGATGAAGAGGTTGAGAAGATACCTGGATAAGAACAGGTTAGAACTGAATGCGGAAAATTCCAAGGTTATGGTTTTCAGAAAAGGAGGTGAAAGGGATAAGGAAGGGGAGTGGAAGTGGAAGGGAAAGGCGGTGCAGGCGGTGAAAGAGTTTGTCTACCTGGGCTTCTTGTTTCGGAGGAATGGCGGAGTGGATGGTCACATAAAAGAGAGAGTGAGGAGGGCAAATGTGGTGATGAGGCAGGTGTGGGGGTTGGGAAAGAAGTTATTCGCAGATGATTTTGGAAGGAGAATGAAATTGTTTGACTCACTAGTGATGAGTGTGCTATTGTATGGAGTAGAGGTGTGGGGGTGGAAGGAAAGCGAAGAGGTAAATAGGACACAAGATAGGTATGTAAAGTGGACACTGGGGTTGGCAAGGAACACGCCTAATTATATTGTCAGGAGGGAGACGGGGAGAACGAGTGTAGGGATTCTAGCGGGGAGTCGAGCGTGTAAATATGAGGAGAAATTTTTGGAAGAGGGGGGAAGTAAGCTGGTTAGGGAGTGTTGGTGGGAGAAGGAGAACAGGAGAGGGGGAGGGAAGATGGAGGTTGAAAGAGAAAGGTATTTTAGAACGAATGGACTGCATATGGATGAATTGAGAAGGATGCATGAGGAAGGAAGGAAGGTATATGAGTTGGTTAAGAAAAACAACATGGAGAGAGAGAAGACAGCAGGGGAAGAGAGAATAAGAGAGACAAGGTTTAATGGGAACTATGTGTGAATTATGCCAAAGGCGAGAGCGCAATATTTGTGTAAGAAAGGAGAGAAAGGAAGTCAGGAGCTTATAGCGAGGATGAGATGTGGTTGCATGGAGGGTTTCAATAGGTTCTGGCTCGCTAGGGAAAAGAGGATGTGTGAACTATGTGGGAAGGGGGAGGCAAGAGTGGAGCACTGGTTGGAGGAGTGCGTGGAGGTGGAAAGGAGTGGGATAAGCATGGAGGTATTGATGCATGAAAGGGGGGACAAAAGGGCAGTAGCATGGGTGAAGGGAGTATTGGGTAAGATGGAGAAGAAGAGAAGGAAGGAGGAAGAGGAATGGAGAAGGAAAGATTGTAAATAGAGGAGGAAGTAAATATAAGTAATTGTAAATATTGTAAATAGTAGATAAGTATTAGGTATTAGTCGCGGAGGCAGAGTTTGGTAATGCGAGGCAAGCAAGAAAGTAGGGACATGCGAGCGAGGCGAGGCGAAGCGAGGAAGGCAATGCGATAAGAGCGAGCGGCGTTAGATATAAGGTGTGGAAGGATGTTAGTTTTAAGGGTTAGTTGTAAGAAAATTCTGTAAAAAATGGAAGTGTAAGCAAGTCAATTTTTTAAGGCCAGCAGGCTAAAAAATAAACGTTTATCTCTCACTACTATTCTCCAACCGAGCAAGCCACGCCTACCCCGAAAGGGAAATGGCTTAATGGAAGGGTAGAAATGCAGAAGGAGTCAAGCGCCATTTTTCACTTTTTCAGGAGAGACTAAAAACATGTTGTAAATCCAGCAGGACCATTTAAGAAAAAAATAAGAAAGTGCTTTCGAGATACTTTCATGCTCTATCGAACTAAAAAAAGTTTTCTTACAAAAAGCTATCCGGTTTCGAGAAAATTAATGAAACAGGTCACGTTTCGAGGTTAGATTTCGGGTCCGTATCGACTTTTAACATCTTTCAACATTAATTGTGGAGTCAATTTGCAGTTTAAGAAAAAACAAAAAATTTTAATTGTAGCTATTGAATGGACGAATTGATTTCCAAAAACTTTGTTAAAAAAAAATCACGCAGTTTCGAGAAATTTGAAAATCCAATTATGACTTCGAAATAACGTAAAACTGACATTTCAACTTCAAATGACGATAGCAGCAATAATTTTGCATATTTCCAAAAAATGAGGAATTGGGTTTTAGCTTATTTCAGCCCCCTGCAACGACTGTATGTTAGAGTTAGTTCACTAGTACGATCAAGTGAAGCGTGGAGCGCAGATGGCGCTGGGAGTCTTTCCAGCCTGTTTTTACATGGCAAGCATAGACAAAAATAGTTAGAAATTAATTTAATTGATATTATTCGTAATGAGAATCGGTTTTATGAATCACATAAATGAAGTTTCATATATTTTTAAATATTAGAGTAATTGTAAGTAAAAAAATAATAGTTAAAATCTTTTTTTTCTAGCTGCGAGAAATATGAAAGGCTTCAATCGTAACATGGATAAAATGAATTTAAAGTATTTTTTAACTCCAGAAACAAAATTAAACTTATAATTATACCAAATTTTATTATTGAATTACAAATTTGTCCATCAAAATTATATAAAGTTTGTTTGCAAAAAATAAGTTTGAAAAAAGCATGGATCGAGAAGCAAACAATATTTTTCTCATTAGATATAGTCATTATTAGAAAAAAATAGTGCAGAACTGATTACATATTTTTTAATAATAATATTGTGACATGTCATACGTTGGTATAAATAAGTAATTTATTAACAACAGTAATCCTAAAACAATAACAAATGATTCATTTGAATAAACGAATTAATTACTTAATCAAAGGATTAATTAATATAAAAAATAGTTGAATGTAGTATAACAGGGGGAGTTCTGGATACAGATCCCTGCACCGACATGTTACCGACATCTAGAATTTTCGTAAGGTGGTTGGCCTGGAAGCTTCTAGAAGGAATTTGAAGGTTATATGTTTAGTGTACAAGAGAGATTTCTCAGAATTAATAAGTGGGGGTAAATATTTTTGAGTGTATATGTAAAAATTTCGTAA
>CAKNYM010046721.1:20304-57780 GCA_932195095.1 Andricus curvator
AAACTTCCCTTCCACGTAAATTTATGTAGCGAAACTTACATATACTTATAAAATGCATTAAAACCAATAATATTCATAAAACACAGTTGGCGGGAATTTTTTGCTCTTTTTTTTCTCTCCGATGACATATAATACGTGTCCAAAAAACTATCCCTAAGTCATACATACCTACCCCTCGTGACCAGAAATCTTCTAAAAGTGTAAAAACAACCTCGAACAACGTAAAGATGATTCAGAACTCTGAATTAATTATTTAACACTTGAAAATTTACCCCTTTTAAATTTTCTCCCAAAAATACCCTTCCACGTAAGTTTATATAGCGGAACTTGCATATACTTATATAAAACGCATCAAAAATAATAATATTAGGAAAAAAACTGTTAGGGGAGACTTTTTCCCTTTTTTGCTCTGCAATGGCCAATATAAAATTTCATAAGAAACTACCCCTGAGTGAAACATATCAACATCTAGTAACTGAAAATTTCCTGAGAATATGAAAACAAGTTCAAACAATATAAAGATGATTCAGGCCTTTAGATTGACTAATTCCTTGTTGGAAATTATTTCTTCTATAATTTACCCCGTAAGTAATGATTAACGTATAAGTTGAATTTTATTAAATTAAATAATAACTGTACAATCTGCTGCAGTTTAACTGCCTTAGACAATACTTTTCATCACCAGTGTGTACATCATTACAGGTAAAAAAAATGTATATACTGTATTTAGCTGCAAATATTTATTCAAATCATGAAACTATCGTTAATTTTTTATTTTAAAGTTGAAACTGAATTTAAACTCCGAGAGTTCCAGATTACTCAGCTACTCGAATAATATGATTCCCGATTTTTTGATCCACGAAATTAAAGTACCACATTTTTTTGCTAGTCGAATTCGAAGGTCCAGATTATTTTGCTACGCGATTAATAGATTCCCGATTTTTGTGCTCCTTGAAATTGAAGTACTAGGTTCTTTTTCCTATTCGAGTTCAAAGTTCCAAAATTATTCTGCTACACGGATTATAGATTACAGTTTTTTTCCTCTTCGAAACTGAGGTATCGGATTTTTATGCTACTCGAAATTCAAGTACTGAGTTGTTTGCTACTCTAATTCGAAGTTCTAGATTATTCTGCTACACGAATGATAGATTCTAAATTTTTTTGCTCCTCGGAAATAAAGTACTGGATTTTTTTGCTGCTCGCATTTCAAGTTCTATATTGTTCTGCTACACGAATTATAGATCACTGATTTTTTCGCTCCTCGAAAATAAATTGTCGGATCTGCATGCTGCTCGAATAACAGATTCCAGATGTTTATGCTGCTCAAAACTGAAATACTAGATTGCTTTGCTACTTGAATTCGAAGATCTAGATTATTCTGCTACTCGAATTATAGATTACCGATTTTTTTGCGCTTTAAAATTGAAGTATTGAATTGTTTGCTACTCTAGTTCCCAGTTCTAGATTATTCTGCTACACGAATAATAGATTTCATTTTTTTTTGCTACTCTAAACTAAAGAACTAGACTTTTTTGCTACATGAATTCGAAGTTCTAGATTATTCTGCTACTTGAATCATACATTCCCGATTTTTTTGCTCCTCGAAAATAAAGTGTCGGATTTTTTTGCTACTTGATTTTAAAGTTCTCGATTATTTTGCTACCCGATTATTAGATTCCCGACTTTGTTGCTTCTTAAAATTGAAGTACTGAATTTTTCGCTACTTGAATTTGAATTTATAGATTATTCTGCCACATGAATAATAGTTTCCAAAGGATTTTTCGAACATCGCGCTATGTCCCGACCTCTATACGGATCTATATGGATGTTACCAATATGTAATCTATATGGAATTCCAAACTGAAATTCTACCAGTTTCCATATGGTGATTTCTTACAGGATTTTTCAAACATTTTGCTATGTCCCCAAATCTATACTGATCTATATGGATTTCACCAATATCTTACCTATTTGGAATTCTAAATAGAAATTCTACTAGTTTCTATATGGAGATTTCTTACAGGATTTTTTAGACATCTCGGTTTGTCCCGACCTCTGTACGGATCAATATGGATTTTACCAATATGTAATTCATATGAAATTCCAAACAGAAATTCTACTAGATTCTATACGTATATTTCGAACAGGATTTGAAAATTTTTGATAATTCCTTTGAATTCCAAGAGGAAAAAAATCTAGTACTTCAATTTCAAGGACCAAACAAATCGGGAATCTATTAATCGCGTAGCAAAAAATCTGGAACTTCGAATTCGACTAGCAAAAAATCCGATATTTTAGAAGGAAACTGTATTATCATCGGAGTTGGTAACGATCGATCATGTGTAGATATCATTCACTTACTGTGAAAATGGAAATCAACAATATCGATCTAAGGTAACTCCTTAAACAACAGAAATTCTTAACTTCTTTTCAGACTAGATGGGGTTTGAAATTTATAAATTAAAAATTTTTAATTTCTGAAAAAAGATCTTTCTCCTTCGCTCCGGGTTGAATCGAACCTCACGTCTTCCGATTGCCTGTCGGGTGCTTTAACCCCTACTATCGGTGCAAAAATTATAGGGATCTGCCTCTGAAGCTTAAAAACTCAGCCAAAAAAATGCTAGAGTAATAGTCATTTGAAAGCTGAAAGTGTTCCACGTAAATGAGCTTGAGGACGGTAATGTAAAAAATTTGTTGTGCTTTGCAGACAGAAAAATGTAAAAAAAAGTAAGGAATTTCGGTTACATTTAAGAAGAGTCAAGTTTAGAGCATTATTTCTAATAAAAGAGGCAATGGGAAAAAATTTGAAGAAATTCATGAATATGAGGAAAATATTTGTGAACAAATTGCAGTGGACAAATTTGAGAAATAATAAAAATTGTTGCTCAAATTTACAAAAATGTACAACTATACTATCTTCAGTTCTAATGAAGACATTAAAGCGATTCAAACTCCAAACTGTAACGGATAGACTCTGTAATTATTATTTACAATCGTCAAGGAGAGTAAAGATAAAATCAGAACAGAAGAAGAGAAGAAACTACAAAGCACCTGTGAAGGAATTATGAAACTATTATTTAAACTGATAAAAGAAAGTGAAAGTACAGAGTTTGTCAGCATGAGAATATAGGGATATAGGGCAACAGAACTGCGATATAGAACATAATGCATTAGAAAACCCAATTGAAAAAGTCTGTGTCACTGAGGTTAGAGATATAATTAAGAACTTGAAAAACGGTAAGGCTGCTGGCATAGACAGTATTAGTGCTGAAATGCTTAAATACGGTGGCGAGTACATACCTTACAGGTTGTGCGAATTAATAAATTTATTTATCGAGACGGGGAAAGTCCCAGACGATTGGAAAAGAGCGATTATCGTACCAATATACAAAAGAAATGGAGATAAAAGCAACTGCAGTAATTACAGAGGTATCAGCTTCCTAAGTACCGTAAGTAAAATATACTAAAAAATACTCATTCGTAGGGTAATGAAAATTACAGAAGAAAAGATATGGGAAGTCCAAAGTGGATTTATGCCAGGAAGATCACGTACAGATCAGATCTTTAGTTTCTGTGCATTTGTTGACCTAGAAAAAGCATTTGACAAGGTAAATAGAAGTAAGCTTTGGGAAGTCCTTAAAAAAATACTGAGTCAATGGATGGCTCCTACAAGCAATAAAAACAATATATACAGGTAGTAAAGCGAGTGTAAGTGTAAATGGAAAACTGAGTGACTGGTTCGATATTATGCAAGGCGTAAAACAAGGATGCGTTATGTCCTGTTGGTTATTTATAATATTTATTGATAAATGTCTAAGAATGGCCCTCTTCGACGAAGAAGGTGTAGATCTCGAAACAGTGAGGGTACGTTGGTCAGCTTCCGCAGATGACAAGATTGTTATGGCAAAATCAATCGAGGACTTGCAAAGAATGTTGAATAAACTTAATACAAGCATGAAGAACATGGGCCTCAAAATTAACGTAAATAAAACAAAAATCATGGTGTTTGAGGGAACAAATGAGAAAACAATGTGCAACATTGTCCTAAATGATGACAGAGTAGAACAAGTTGACAAGTACGTATATCTGGGTAGCCTATTCACTAGCGACGGAAAAATAGATGAGGAGTTAGATAGGCGCATAAATAAGGGTAAGCACGTTATCGGTAGAAAAGGGTCCATTCTCAGAAATAAAAACATATCAACAAAATCTAAAATGGCCATACATAATTCCATATTCTTACCGACTGTACTATACGTTAGTGAGACATGGACCTGTCAAGAAAAGGACAGGAGTAAAATTAACACGATTAGCATGAATCCTCTGCGCACAATATGCGCGAAAACACTGATGGACAAAGTCCAAAACGAGATTATCCTCGAAGAATGTGGTACAGGAGAGACACTAGTTGACATATGGGAAAGAAATCAGTTAAGATGAACGTCTGACCAAACAAGTGTATAAAGGTAAAGTAAATGGCAGAATGCCCAGTGGTAGACCGCCGAAAGAATGGTTAGAATCTGTGAATGAGACATTAATCCGAAGAGACATAAAAAGCCATAGAAACACAAGAGCTTGCATGAAAAAATGCATGGACGTGAAGGAAGCTAGAGTAGTATGCCAGGACAGAAAAGTGTGGCGACAAATAGTTTGTAAACAGAGTGACAATAGAGTTAATGACGCCTGAAACAAAGACCTTGGATACTAATGGGCCCAAATGGGGAACCACACATAACAATTTTGTAAGGCTCTTCACTTGGTGTGATCGCTAGAGAGATTGATTAGCAGCCTGGGTCGGAGCAGTGTTGCGGAACGAATGTGTCATTTAAATAAATAACACGAGAATTCTAGATCAATCTAAAATATCTATACCTTACACCTATATACCGGTCTACCTTATACTATATACCCATCTACACACTCCGATTTTCCAACCGAGCAAGTCACGTCTACCCCGAAAGGGAAATGACTTAATGGTATAATAATAAATCCCGGAAGGATGTGATTGTTTTATGTTTGGTGGAAATCGCCATATTTTCGGACATTTTTTTCTTGTAAAGTGAGTGTTAGAAACCAGCGGGGGTGCATTTTTTGCTGCCAACCGCTGGTGACTTTCTTTGACCCGTGCTTTTGAACTCCTACCCAGACTTATTACTCTAGCATTTTTTTTGGCTGAGTTGTTAAGCTTCAAAGGCAGATGCCTACAATTTTTGCGCCGATAGTATAAGCTACTGGAGAGATCGAAGGCAGATACTTTTTTCAGATATACGCTTTTCATTTTTTCGATGATAATACAGATTCCTGCTAATTTAACTCGTATTCAAAACGTAACTCCTTGCTACGAAAAGCGTATATCTGAAAAAAGTATCTGCCTTCGCTCTCTCTAGTAACTTAGTGGTTAAAGCACCCGACCGGCACTCGGAAGACGTGAGGTTCCATTCCCACCGGAGCGAAGGAGAAAGATCTTTTTTCAGAAATTAAAAATTTTTAATTTATAAATTCTGATACTTCAATTTCGTGGAGTAAAAAAATCGGGAATCTATTATTCGAGTACCTCAATAATCTGGAACTCTTGGATTTTAAATTCCGTTTCGACTGCAATATAATAATTAACGATAGTTTTATCATTTGAATAAATATTTCCAGCTAAATATAGTATATAAAAAATTCGTACCTGTAATGATGCACACACTGGTGATAAAAGTATTTTCTAGGGCACTTAAACTTCAGTAGATTGTACAGTTATTTTGTAATTTAATTAAATTCGACTCATACGTTGATTAATACTTACGGGGTCAATTATAGAATACATAAATTTCCAACAAGGAATTAGTCAATTTAAAGGTCTGAATGATCTATATATTGTTTGAACTTGTTTTTATATTTTCAGGAAATTTTCAGTTACGAGATGTTGATAATTTTCACTCAGGGGTAGTTTTTTATGACATTTTATATTGGCCATCGCAGAGCAAAAAATTCCCGCCAACTGTGTTTTCTGAATATCATTATTTTTGACGCGTTTTATATAAGTATAGGTAAGTTCCGCTAATTTTGACGTGGAAGGGTAGTTTTTGAGAGAAATTGTAAAGGGGGTAAATTTTCAAGTGTTAGATAATTAATTTGGAGTTCTGAATCATCTTTACGTTGTTTAAGGTTGTTTCTACACTTTTAGAACATTTTTGTTCATGAGGGGTAGGTATGTATGACTTAGAGGTAGTTTTTTGGACCACGTATCATATTTCATCGGAGAGCAAACAAAGAGCAAAAAATTCTCGCCAACTGTGTTTAATGAATATTAATAATGAATAATTAATAATGATTAATAATGAATAAACAAGGAATTAGTCAATTTAAAGGTCTGAATGATCTTTATATTGTTTGAACTTGTTTTTATATTTTCAGGAAATTTTCAGTTACGAGATGTTGATAATTTTCACTCAGGGGTAGTTTTTTATGACATTTTATATTGGCCATCGCAGAGCAAAAAAGGAGCAAAAAATTCCCGCCAACTGTGTTTTCTGAATATCATTATTTTTGACGCGTTTTATATAAGTATATGTAAGTTCCGCTACATAAATTTACGTGGAAGGGTAATTTTTGGGAGAAATTCTAGAAGGGGTAAATTTTCAAGTGTTAAATAATTAATTTAGAGTTCTGAATCATCTTTACATTATTTCAGGTTGTTTTTACACTTTTAGAACATTTTTGATCACGAGGGGTAGGTATGTATGACTTAGGGGCAGTTTTTTGGAACACGTATTATATGTTTTCGAAGAGCAAAAAAAGCAAACAAATCTACCCTAATCGTTTATTTCATTATGATAATTTTTAGTCAGTTTTCATAGGTGGCGGCGCTGAGTGGACGTCGTGCTAGCGCCGCCACCCTTACCTCGGAAGTTTGAAAAGCAACATTTTTTTTTTTTAGCATAAAATTAAAAAAAAAAAAGCGAACAAATATGGCGTTTTCCATTTTTCATTTTGCCGTCGTGGCGGCGCTGAGTGGACGGACCTAGAAAAATATGGGTCGTATGAAAAAAATGAATAGAAATTTTTTTGTGAGGAATTTTATGCACTTCAATTTTTGTCGATGCGGAGTTTCCAAAAAAAAACCATAAACAAACGAGTTATAAATAAAAACCCGTTTTTCGAAAGTTTACGCCACTGCCAAAAGATACGCAGAGGTCGAAGGACGGGGATAACGAAAATTGTTACTTATATTTACACAAACAACATTTTAAAACCATAGTTTCTTCAATCGGAATTAATGTCAATGGCAAAATAGGATGTGCCGTGACAGAAATTTCCATTTCATTTCCATTCTTGCGAAACAACTTCATGTTTTTTCCTGTCAAAGTTTATGTCAAAACTGAGGTGTGCTCTAATAAACTTTCAAATCGACAGAACAGAAAAAGCCGCGAGACAAAAAACATGCGAAAAGCGAGCGAAAACATAGCCCAGTGGGCACGAAATTTACGAACGTAATTGGAACGTTATAAAAACGTTCCTTGGACGTACAAGTCAAAAGAAGTTATTTGGACGTTTTAAAAACTGTCCTAAGTCAGACCAAATAATGTTCTGAAAACGTTTCGTGTTCCAAATACGTCTTTAAAACGTCTCTGGAACATTTTATGTTTAAGGAACGTTATTCGGACTGACTCAGGACGTTTTTGAGCCGTTCTAATAACGTTCTTTAACGATTGTGCCCACTGGGAGGAGCTTCAGTGTGGTCGACAAAGTGAATTAATGAATTTGAAGATTATTATATATAAATTTTTGCAATGTTTTCAATATTAATATTTTTCATAATTTTTCTTCATTTCCCATTGAAAAAAAGTTAACGTAAGTCAAAAAATCCTGAGGGGGCGGAGGTGATCGCAGGTTTCGCCACCCTGAACATCCGCGTCTGTGCCGTGAAAAGGAAAGAGTTCCGCGAGTGCATTTGCAGTGCCACTCTTTTCTCAAAAAAATCATTTAGAAATAATAAATCATTTTTCAACCTGGATAGACCTAAAATGCCGGGAAATTATTCGGCTATATGACTATACGTAACTCCATACAGGCCATAAGGGCCTTTACATGCTGATGCCCACATTTATCGAATCATTGCATAAGATTTAAACGACCTTACAGATTTCCACATTTTTCATAGTTTGCACTAAATACACCTCATTTGCGACTGATGTAGAAAATATGCAAAAATATTAAAATATTTTATTAGGGTCGTATATTGAGAAAAATTATTTCAAGAAAAAAGGATTCTTAAATTATTTGTTTTCATGACTTGATAAATAAAAGAGATAGTTCATTTTTTATGATAAGGGAAAATGTATTGGTAGAATACAGGAAGAGAAATAATCTCTGGAAATGTACCACTTTTACTGAAATTATCCGGTTATATGATACTGAGCAATAATAAGTTTACTTGTAATCACAATTACAGTTTAATCGGGCGCTTAAAAATGCTTTATTTCCACATGTACTTGCCTATACTTCATTGGAATATCCGAGAAAACAGTTCTCTATGCTATCTTACTAATAATTTCTGTGCAACTGATAAGAAAAACATTTACTTTTACACTAGCTCTTTGTCCTTAATGCTTGTTAGTCTAAAACGTTTATGAATTTAAACAAACATTGTAAAATACTTCCAGTGAATTCTAGGACACCTGCTTATGTTTTACGTATTTTATTTTACTATATGTTTTACTTTTTTTAATTTATGAATAATCTCATTATATATATTTTATACTTATAAATGATATACTAATATACTATTCTGAAGTTGAATTCGAAAATGTTGTATATATTGGCGTATCTCATTCCATTTACGAGATGCAGTATATATATTATAATTTTAAACTTTTCAAAAAAAAGTTAGATATCTGAAATTATCTAAACCCGTAGGTTCTGAATTTCTAACTTTCGCAGAGGTAATTTCAAAATTTTACAAATTTTAATTTTTAATACCTTTCAGCTGGACTACTTTGTAGCCTATTCGCAGGTATAAAAGGAACTTCTGCAGGCATTTAAATCTGGAATCTGAGTAGCTTTAAACCTGCTTCAAACGAGCAGCACTGAAACGGCACTGGGCAGTGCCGTTTGAAAGCCGTTTCAGTGCCGTTCAATCGGCACGTTGCATCCATCTCGCAAGTACCTTTGCATATTTTTGTCACACGGGTATCACTTTAAGGTGACGATTTAAGGTTATATATATATACACGAAAATGCACGGAAACTTTCACAGAAATGTAGAAAAACAGTCCTTGTCGAAGGAGCAAACTTTTGCTTTCCTCAAATCATCAGGGCTTACTTCACGTACAGAGGGTTTTATTTTCGCATGCCAGGACGGTTTCATTTCCACCTCAGCATACCGTGAGCGCATTTTATGTCAAGAAGTTCCCAGTGATAGGTGCAAAGCGTGTCATGCACACGCTGAGTACCTAGAACACATACTATAAGGGTGTCCGACCCACGCAGGAACGACGTATATCTATAAACATACTGCGGCCCTGAGAGTGCTTTATTACCATCTTTTTCGCTCTTACGGTGTTGGTCGCGACCCGCCCTGTCGAACGCTCCAAGGGAGATAGAGTCAATTGTCCCAAACGAGAAGTGCCAAATTTCGAGAAACGAACGATATTCGTGATGGAATTCTCGACTCCGTGCGAATACAACATAACTGCCAAGGAGAAAGAAAAGGAGGAGAGGTATCAAGATCTTACAAAAGAGCTGCAACGACTGTACCCAAAATATTCGGTACAAGTAATTGTCCTTGTGATAGGTGCTCTCGGAGGTGAGAAACTATCACTGGTTCGTAACCTTAAAGCCATACCCGCGTGCCAACAATATGCCAAGGCACTAGCGAGATGAATGCAGAAAGCTGTCATCCTTGGGTCGCTTCGGCCTGTCGTTGTGATTTCGTCCTTCCCTGTGGCCACCCATCTCACGGTTGTGAGATGTGGCCATAGGTGTGATTTACCGCGGTTCTACTGGGGGCTATCGACATTTTTTTTAGATGGCAGTTGCTCACGGTGTGCTTGAAAGGGGTCTTAATCGAAAGTCTGCCAACCTGGAGTTTTCTCGACGGATTTGATTCCTAGGCATCCCAGGAGTATTTTAAGCTCAAAACCAAAATCGGCGACCGGGGGCTTTCTGAAAAAAATCGATTTTAGTATCTAAATTTGCAGAACTGTGGGTTTGCGTTTTGAACTTTTCAAGTTCGCATTTTTCTAGTAGTTCACTTCTATGAGAGTAGGTGTATATAGGGTTTTTGGGGTCGCTGATTACGAATGCACTGTTAGATTTTCCAAATTCAAAATGGCGGATCCAATTTGGTGAAATTGATGCTGATTGTGGTCAAAATTAGTATATGAAGGTTTTTGGTGTCGCTGATTACATACCCGTTATCAGATGTGGATATTTGTATTCTGTGGTTTTTAGGACCGCTGATAACGAATATGTTGTCAGTTTTAATAAGTTTTGACAATGGAGCCTGGGATTTTCTTGAAGGGCTTGATTCTATGGAATCAATATTTGAACTCTCAGAACTAAGATTTTTCGTTCTATGAAATATGCAAACTACAGATGAAAACTTTTACACGAATGTTTTTTATTTGTCTTAGTTCTCTTATGCGCCATGAAATACATAAAAATATCGATTGAGTCATTGAACTAGTTTTGAGATTTTTGTTATACTAGTTGTAACTGATTAGTTATATAACCCATCATATTTAAGTTTAAAAAAATATTTACAATAACGGTTTTTTAAATAAATGATTTTATGTTTAATTTACATTAGGGCGTATCGAAAAAAAAGTTTTTTGCGCGAAGTTCTAATAGCAATGAATACATTCTTTTGGGAGTCAAAAACACTCCCCTAAAGTTTCATAAAAAAAATCCTTCTGTCTCCGCATCTGTCGACTATTTGACCATATAATGTGTGATATACGTTAATGAGAATGTATTTTCAATATGGTGCAACAATAATATATAAGAAATGTTGACATTAAAATAATTTTTATTGACTTTGAATTACAAAAAAATATTTAAAAGTGATTATATTACTCTTTATTTCACAACAAAATTAACTTTCGGTGTCTAAATGAGGTAAAAATGTTTTAAAATGTATATATTATTGTAGCAAAAATACTGCAAATACATTCTGATTAACATATATCACACATTATATGGTCAAATAGTCGAGAAATTTACCATGAATCTAAGAAAATAGCGAAAAAGTCGACTTTTTTCGATTTTTTGAAACTTCAAAGTCAATTAGGGAGGGTAAAAAATATTTTAATGTAATTATCGCTATACAGGTATAAATCGAATTGCTTTGAACTATTTTTATTGATAACTTAAATCTCAAACACAAATTTTTTGCTTTTCAAATTTGAAGAAGTGCTTCGTTTTTTGTGATTTTTAGCTATATCTACGATGCGGAGACAGGAGGATTTTTTTTATGAAACTTTAGGGGAGTGTTTTTGACTCCCAAAAGAATGTTTTCATTGCTATTAGAACTTCGCGCAAACAACTTTTTTTTCGATACACCCTAACCCAGGCGGAAATATTATATATAGTTTATATATAGTGTGAAGTATTATATATAATATTCATTTGTTTTATATAAAAAATGTATAAAACAAATGAATATTATATATAATACTTCACACTATATATAAACTATATATAATATTTCCGCCTGGGAATGTACATGCTACTGTATAAAAACTTTAACTGTTCAGTGCAGTATCAATGAATTGAATTTTATACCTAGTAAGTTTGTGCATGATCTTTTTCTATACTTCCACGTCTTAGCAAATGACTTTCTTAATAACATTGAATTAATCTCTTGAGCTGTCTGTACACTAATTTACGTATTTTAAATGGTTTGATAAACGTTATTACAATTTGTCCCCGTATATCAGTAATCAGCAGTCCTAAAAACCACAGAATACAAATATCTACAGGGACTAGCATTTAATTACTTCATTTAGGCCACCATTATTGATCCGCCATCTTGAAGTTTGGAAATCTGATAACAGGTATGTAATCAGCGACCCCAAACACCTTCATATACTACTTTTTACCACAATCAGCACTAATTTAAGCATTTGGTCCGCCATATTGGATTCACCATCTTGAATTTTTTAAATTTAACAATGTATTCGTAATCAGCGACCCCAAAAACCCTATTTACACCTGTCATAGAATTTTAGCTTCCAGAAAAATTGCGAACTTCAAACGTTTAAAACGCAAACCCCCAGTTCTGCAAATTTAAATACTAAAATCGATTTTTTTCAAAAAGCCCCCAGTCGCCGATTTTGGTTTTGAGCTTAAAATACTCCTGGGATGCCTAGGAATCAAATTATTCAAGGAAAACCCCAGGTTGGCAAACTTTTAATTAAGACCACTTTCAAGCTCACCGTGTGCTCTCAGTGGAACCCTGCGGTGGTTGTTTAACTCTTTTTTTAAATTATATATATATATATACATATTCTGCGATACCGGGCGACCTCTCCGAGTATCAGCCTTATCCTTGCACGCGGAGCTCTACAAGGATGGACTAGCTCTTTCCCTAGCTGCTCGTGGGAACAACCACCAAAACAACAAAATGTTGTCGATGCGGTTCAAGACAATCGAACGCGCAGAGCACCCGACAATGGGTCGACAAACAATGCCGATCAGCCTAGAGTTCGGGGTGCTGAAAATAATTTAGATGGAAATACGACGACGAACCGGCGAAACGCCCACATTGAGTGGACGGATCAACTCAGGGATGGCGTGCTAGACTGCTACGATTCCAGCACTATCCCTGTTCGCGGAGGCTTTATGGCGCGTATGCACACTCTATGGTGCCAGAAACACCCAGAGCTTCAGCACGTTTCGCATCAGTCTTTGCGAAATCAAGCGGACTACCTCCGGAAAAATGTTTATGTACGCGGAGCACATCCCCATCCGCTGCTTGATCAAGCTGCAGATGAAGATGAGGAAGCGACATTAGGACCAACCGCGGAAAGCAGACACCTTCTGAGAGATGATCGCGATTTCAGGACAAGGAGGAACATTGACATGCAAGTTGCTCCTAAGCCCCAAGATCTGGCTGAAATGGATGCCTCCCTTCGTGTAAATATCTTGCAAGAGTCCGACCTCTGGACCATCAATTGCTCAGTTTATGGTGCTGCGAGAGCTTTGGCTGATTCAAATCGAAGGCTGAAACCGACGATGGATCAAAAGACCAAAAGACATTTGCATCAACTGAACAAGAAGATTGGATGGGCAAGACAGAATGCGTCCCGTGTTCAATGTGTGATTGACTACATAATATGTGGTAGAACGTTTACGGAAAGGGTTCGAAAGTTCGCCCACGAACTAAGGATCTTGAATCACACACTAAACAAGTCAAAGCTGCTGACAATCAAGCAGCATATTGTTGACAAAATACGGCTGTTATCTAACGCGAGGAGAAAAATACAGAAGAGGGAGAGATGGATCAGGGAGAATCAACAGTTTCTCGTTGACCCATCGCGCCTCTTCAGCGATCTACCTGTTTCTGTGAAAAATCCACCCAAGCCCAAGGACGTAGAGACTGTTTGGAGAGAGGTGTACAAGATCCCGAAAACACTAGAGTTGAAAGAAGATACTGACAATATCATCCGCTTCAAGGAGTTTTGCGACAACCTCATAAAATATGAGGAGGAATGTCCATCAATCACTGCCGAAGAGGTGAAAAAAGCACTTAGAGGCACGAAGAACTTTTCCGCTGCTGGACCAGATTGTATCAAGAACTTTTGGTGGAAGAAGTTTACTTTTACATACCAACATTTGGCCCGCATATTCAACTCAGATTTAAAGTCGGAGACGCCCATTCCGCAGTGGCTGGTGTTAGAACGCACTATACTCCTGCCAAAAAAGGCAACTTGTCCAACCCAGAGAATTACAGGCCAATAACTTGTTTGAACACGCTGTATAAGATCTTTACAGCTGTCCTCAACAACAGGATTGTTCGATGAATTGAGCCTGTATGGCGAGTGATGTACGAACAACGTGGCTCGAAAAAAGGTGTAGCAGGCTGTCGAGAGAACCTGCTAATTGACAGGTGTGTCTGTAAAGATGCTGCAGCCCATCAGCGCGTCTTGTCAATGGCCTGGATTGACTACCGGAAAGCTTTCGATTCAACCTCTCATAGACTTATCATCTGTCTGTTGGAAATCTTGAAGGTACATCCACACATAGTGAGATGCATAGAGAGATTGATGCCTCTTTGGAAAACTAGATTTACTATCTCATCTAGAAATTATCGTTTGACAACGAACAACGTCACCTTCCAGAGGGGCGTCTTTCAAGGTGATACCATGAGCCCTCTGCTTTTTTGCATCACACTTCTGCCTCTATCTCTCGCACTACGAAATTCTCCTGGATACCTCTGTGGCGACACTAATCAGCGCGAGCATAAGGTCACTCATGTATTTTATATGGATGACCTGAAGATCTATGCCTCTGGTAAAAGCAAACTTCAAACTGCTATAAATATTGTCAAGAACTACACAGGAGAGATTGGGATGAACTTTGGCTTGGACAAGTGTGCCAAAATTCATCTGAAGAAAGGAAAGATTACTGGCGTTCCCAAGGACCCTGAGCTTGTGGATATAAGTGTTATCAGACATCTTAATACTGGAGAGACCTATACATACTTGGACGTGCCTCAAAACCGCATTCAGGACGTAACATCAGTGAAGGAGTCTCTCCGAAGCAGATACAAGCATCTTCTTCGACAGATTTTGTCTTCCAATCTGTCAGCGTTGAACAAGGTGTCTGCGACTAACATGCTTGCCGTCCCGGTTCTACTCTACTCGTTTGGGGTAGTTCAATGGACGAAGAACGAACTTAAGGCCCTTGACGTCACTACACGTAAGATCATGCAAATGCATAAAAGCTTGCATATCAATTCGTCAGTTCCGCGATTATATATTTCACGCCGTCAAGGCGGACGCGGACTTCTGAATCTCCAGTGTCTTCATAACCGGATTGTTCTAAGTACAGCTTACATCGTTGCGAATGGCAGAGATCCTCTCCTAAAGATGGTCAGAAACCACGAGATGATTGGCAAAGGAGCGTTCCTTTACAAAGCCGCGGAGCAAGCGGCCGAGACCCTTGGCCTGAATTTTAACATCAGAAGTGAGGAAAGTGCATTACTTAATCTAGATGCTTCACTTCTAAAAACCAAAGTGAAGAAGGCAGAGGTTGAAAATTTTCACCAAGAGCTACTCGACAAGAAAATGCACGAAAACTTTAACAGAAATGTAGAAAGGCAGTCCTTGTCGAAGGAGCAAACTTTTGCTTCCCTCAAATCATCAGGGCTTAATTCAGGTACAGAGGGTTTTATTTTCGCATGCCAGGACGGTGTAATTTCCACCTTAACATACCGTAACCGCATTTTATGTCAAGAAGTTCCCAGTGATAGTTGCAGAGCGTGTCATGCACACGCTGAGTACCTAGAATACATACTATCAGGGTGTCCACCCACGCAGGAACGAGGTATATCTATAGACATAATGCGGCCCTAAGAATGCTTTATTACCATATTTGTCGCCCTTACGGTGTTGGCCGCGACCCTGCCCTGTCGAACGCTCTAAGGGAGATAGAGTCGATTGTTCGAAATGAGAAGTGCCAAATTTTCTGGAACTACGATTTTCGGGCAGCAGTCTCCGTTGCGCACTCGAGGCCTGACATTGTTCTCCAAGACTTCGAGAAACGAATTATATTCGTGATCGAATTCTCGGCTCCGTCCGAATACAACATCACTGCAAAGGAGAAGGAAAAAGAGGAGAGGTATCAAGATCTTAAAAGAGAGCTACAACGACTGTGCCCAAAATATTCGGTACAAGTAATTGTCCTTGTGATAGGTGCTCTCGGAGGTGCGAAACTATCACTGGTTCGTAACCTTAGAGCCACACCCGTGTGCCAAAAATATGCCAAGGCACTTGCGAGATGGATGCAGAAAGCTATCATCCTTGGGTCGCTTCGTGTCCTCAAGACACACGAGGTTTTCGCCGGCCTCTCGTTGTGATTTCGTCGTTGCCTATGACCACCCATCTCACGGTTGTGAGACGTGGCCATAGGTATGATTTACCGCGGTGCTACTGGGGGCTAGTGACATTTTTTGGATGGCAGTTGCTCTTAGTGGGACCCTGCGGTGGTTGTTTAACTTTTTTTTCAAATATATATATATATATATATATATATATATATATATATATATATTATTCGAGAATTAACTGCAAGTGCTAGTACTGGCAGTAGCTTTTCGGTGCATTCGGAAATATTGCTGACAATGCAATTGCTACCAACATAACCATGCGATGCTATTGAAAAGTATGCATCGTTCAGCGTCATGGAAACTCATTTTTTAGATGGAATGGCATTCCAAAGGTAAAAAGTTGAAAAGTTGTTTTTATTTGGACTTTGAATCCAATCCTCATTATAAGCTGATGTTTGATGAAAAAAAACTGTTGACTGAACCAAGAGGATGCAACCTTCAAGTCGTAGAATCGTTATTCCACTAAATATGTTGTTTCTTATAGAAAATAAAACTACATGTATTTTTTCGATTTCAGAAATGTAGACAGGGACAAAATTGATCTTCGGGGCATATTGGTTAATGTAAACAAAATATGTTAGTTAGTTGATACTGTACAATTTTCTTGCATTAAATAACTCAGTTTTATATGAGGAGTACGACCATTTCCTAAATACAGTAAACGCGATGCACTATTCTCTTAAATTGAGGAGAAGTTTCTCTAATTGATATCTTTGCTGACCTTTGGCTAATTTTTTTTTTTTAATATATAAGAGTTTTTTGCTAAAGTGGAACCTTGTCTCTTGCGTTTCCCGGTAGAAAAACTACCCAAAAAACTACTGAAACATAAATTTCAATGAAGCCACCACCAGTAGTACATTATTTTTCAAAAATCATGAAAAGTTTAAATAATGGCTGTGGCTAGTCGTCCCGAGAAATTGGGGGAGTTGGAAAAGGGGATGGACTAGCCAAGCTTATGAAAAATACTTCACTACTCATCCCGAATTTCGGGATGACGAGACACTCCATTAAACAATTACTAACTGCTGTGACATTTATTGATTTAAAAAAACAGATAAGAGTTTCTCGTCAAAGTTAAACCTTGTCTGTTACATTCCTTGATGAAAAAAACAACCCAAAAAACTTATGAAACATAAATTCCAATGATGTCACCACACATAGTGCATTTTTTTTCTAAATAAATTAAAAGTGTAAATAATTTATAACTGCTGTGAGTAGATAAGTAAGGAAGTTTCTGGACCACTTTTTCCATACGATTAGCAAACTAGCGGCTAGAATGTAGAAGGCTATGAGACTGGTTTCGCTCTTTGTGCTGACGTACTAATCAGAGTGTTCAAGTATCCGATTCTCAATATCGATATTGAAAATCAATACTTGAATCCGGGAATTAAACTTTTGCACCCAAAAATATGGAATAGGATATGATATCTGACGACACAATATCAAGCTATTAAGGGGTTAAACCACTGTAGAATTTTCAAATTCTACATTCTACAAATTTATTAAAAATAATATACTAAAAGATGGAGGGCAGAAAAAATGTCTAAATGTCCAAATTTTCAATTCTGCCGCAACGCCTCTGAAGTATGCCCCGAGCGCCTTTCGTGATCACTGCGCGCGCTGTAATTTTGGAGTACAGAAGCAGGTATAACAGCAGTCGATAGAGAACGGACTGTCCCCCGAATTGTCTAGAATGTTAAGAATTTACCTGGATGACTATAGGGGTCAGTATTAGTAATATACATGTGAAGAATTTTACAGTACTTAAAACCTTAAACGCGTTTTTCTCGAAACCACTTTTTTTGAACTGGCCGGAAACATAACTCGAACAAATCCTCACCGATCGATCTGAATTTTTAAAATTATATTCAAAATTGCTTTCTCCAGCGACGTAGGCAGGACTTTTTTTATATTGCATAGTTTTTTTTTCATAAACATTTTTTGACGATTTTTTAAATTAAATTTTAAACTTTTTTAAAAAAAGTGCACCATGCCGCGAAAAATTAATATATCGAGAAAAAAATCCTGCGTACGTCTCTTGCTGTTGTTCTATAGAATCGAAAAAACTTCGGTTTTTCGATCCAGGTCAAAAATTGCAGATGAGGTCATTACAATTACAATAAAAAAAATTTCGTGAAATTGATATTCAATATAAAATGATATTAGAACACGAGAAAAAATATATACAAGCTGTTTATCGATACCAGCAGATTACTTCACTCATTGATAAAACATAAATGAAATAAAGAATGGTATTTTTACAAAAAACAACCTCACTCCTTATGACATGCATATTCTTTTTTCTTAAATTTATTAAAGTTGCAAAGAAACATCAATTTCGAACATCTTCAGAATTTAAGTTTTCCAAATTCGTTCTCAAGGACATTTTTTCTTTTGGTTCCATGATGTCTTCACATTGAATCGGTGTTCATAATTTGAACAAAAAATTCTGTAAAACAGTCAAATCTTCATTTTTCCGTGAACTAACTAATAGTTTTTTGAAAACTCATTCAATTTTTAAATACATAAAAGTGTTTTATAATTTTGAATTTCTTATGCAACTATTATGAGAATCATCGAATCTCAACCATTTTACATATGATTTATTTCCAAGCTTTCTTACTAGTGTCAGAGTGTTTAACTTTTGAAAGTTATTTCTCATATTATAAATGTTAACATTTCTGTTATCCAATTAGGAGCTTTTTTTAAAAGTGTTTATACTAGCCAGCACATACGCTTTCTCTCGTTTTAAATTGGTTGGTTCCTTGTAATTACTATTTAGTTACAACTTTTTCGATATTCACAATAAACTCTTACAATAGCTCGGTGTCCTCGATGATCACTATCATTGTAAGAAGATAATAAGATTGATGACATGTCTAAAAATCAATAAGCTTGTATCCTGGTAGTCTTTAAGGATGCATGTAACTATATATGAATTATTATTTGATTAATTGTGAAAGTTTCTATTAGCAAATTTCCAGCGTAACCTTTTTCAAAACTATGTTTATACTTACGATTTTTTGGTTTCTTATTATTACCTTTTGGTTTAATCTTATTGATATACGCGATAAAACTCTCCTTTTCATTCAAGCAGTAACTTCATTTGGTTTCATATTCCAATTTAAAATTGGCAAAAATTTGTTCTGAAAAAACCTAAAATTAACAGTTTAATACAAAGTGGCTTCGATATTCTATTTATCTATTATAACTATTATAAGAATCATTAAAACCTAACCATTTTACAAATAACTTATTTTCATGTCTCTTTAATCAGGGTGGCCGCAGGTTAGGGAAAACCTAGAAATCAGGGAAAAGACAGAGAATTTATAAAAGAAGCACTTTAAATGACTATCAAGAATAATAAGTTTAATATGGTTAGCTTTCATTTATTAATAATTATATATTCCAAATGTTACAGGATTATAATTCAAGTATTAAAATACTATTGCTCAGGACAAAATTTTGAAAAAAATTGGCAAATTTGCACAAGTTCACAAGTTCTCGCTCATGGCAATTATCACTGTTAGAAAAATTTGACTGAATTTAAGTGCACATGTATTCGAAATTTTTCATACTCACGTACATTTAATTTCATGTACAGTGTATATTGAAATTCAGACGATAATTTTGAAGTATGCTCGTTTTAGCTTCCACACTAATAATTAATTTCAGCTGTAAAAATGGCATAATTAACCGAGGATTTCCCTTTGATCAAGTTTTTTTACTTTATAGGTGAATCATTTATCCTGAAATCCTTTTAAAGATCTTAAGTTAAATACGTATGAAGTGTCTTATAGGTTAGGTCGAGATTTCGAATTCTATCTATATTATTCTGTGGAATTTATAGTTTCAAATATTTGTGGATTATAATATGGAAAAGACTACACCATTTATTTATGAAAGTAAACTGAAAACACTATCTTAACATATAAAATTAGAATAAAGTGGACTTTCATGATTTAATTTTTATTTACAAATGCATGAAAATCACTTTCAGTTACCAGTGCGTGAAATTTAAGTTACATTTGTAATTTAAAAGTGCTTGATTTTTCAAGAATTTTTTAACAGTACTGTAACGGTTTTGTTTTGATCATCTTTAAGCATATGCACCAATCTGCATGAAGTATGAAAGATTTAGTGTTTAAAAATTCTCAATCTGAATGGCGTGAACACTTTGTTTTTTTTTTCAAGAGGTTATTGTTAAAAAGGATTCATGTCCGTGCTAAATAACAAAAATTTTCGTTTAATGTGAAAGCCTATTCTACTACCCAGTATTTGTGAAATTTTATCGTCTCTCTCTCTTTCTCTATCTATTTGTCTCTGGCTTTCTCTTCCTCATCATGCCGCATAATTTTAGATATTGCAAGTCTTGAAATCCGTTTTGTAGTCAAGTGTTTTCAATAGGATTACTATTATCAAGCTTTATAGAGGTATATTTTTTCCATTAAAATGTATACATTTTGAAATATTTAAAATATATTTAAATAATCGTTGAAGTAACACCGTATGATAGGTCATGCCATGTATACTCAGGGTTCAGTCAAATTTCATATGTAAAATACAGATAAGACATATTTTTAAAACATTGATGACGCGAAACCTAGGGGCTGCTTGCACTGATTACCTTCCTAGCATTATTAACTAAAAGTTATTTACTAACTTAACAGATTTTTTTCTGCAGCTCCTTCGTTAGTTGAATAATATGAAGAACTTTATGTCTACTTATGAATTGTGCTTTTTAGATGCTTTCTTGTTAAACTTATTTAAGTTTGACAAAAATTGAATTTCAGTCTTCCTCTAATATAGAGACATACATGAAATACTGTCGATATCATATAACGTATATGCAAGTTGCAGAGAAACGTTTTTAAAATGAAGATAATTTTGGGATTTGAGTTCTGGATAAACTTCAAAATTTATAATTTCATACTAGATTAACTCAACAACAACAAAATCACCAGATATTAATTTGATTTCCAAAATTCAAGATAAGTATAAAGTTGGAATGGATTGGAAGCTTCTAATGTTTCCACTAAGCGTTTACATTTTTCTTGTACCTCTTCCCTATTCATTTACACACCCCTCACACACTTACTTGGTGGTAGGAGGGGGATCTACAGTTTAAGGTAGGTTTCGAACCAACGAGAGCAACAGCTTTAAGTACTTAGAGAACCTTTTTCTCTAGAGGTAGCAGTCCCACGACTCTCCGGAGATGAACAACTCCCTTGCTAGGCGAGCCTTCACCGCATGGGCCGCCGAGGTTCTTCCAGAGTGCGAGGCGAGAATTGAACCCGCAAGCCGACGGAGTGGGTCCAAAGCCTACGCCTTAGCCCCCACGACCATCCTCCCACTTCTATTAGTATAAAGTTCCGCAAGTATATAAATAAACACCCGGAAATGCCATCATCAGCTATAAGAACTTTCCAAATGGAGGAGGTGGATGGGGAGATATTGAAGGATTATAAAACTTAAATGAACTGTTAACATCTTAAACCATGTGTCGAGCCTCGCTTTATTTCAACAAATTAGATTTATTTAGCATATAGCATTATGAAATATGTATATATATATATATATATATATATATCAGGCCAATAACTTGTCTGAACACACTGTATAAGATCTTCACAGCTATCCTGAAACGGTATGCTAAGGTGGAAATGACACCGTCCTGGCATGCGAAAATAAAACCCTCTGTACCTGAATTAAGCCCTGAAGATTTGAGGAAAGCAAAAGTTTGCTCTTTCGACAAGGACTGTTTTTCTACATTTCTGTGAAAGTTTCCGTGCATTTTGTTGTGGAGTAGCGGTTGATGAAAGTTTTCAACTTCTGCTTTCTTCACTTCGGTTTTTAGAAGTGAAGCATCTAGATGGAGTAATGCACTTTCCTCACTTCTGATGTTAAAATTCTGGCCAAGGGTCTCGGCCGCTTGCTCCGCGGCTTTGTTAAGGAACGCTCCTTCGCCAATCATCTCGTGATTCCTGACTATTTTTAGGACAGGATCTCTGCCATTCGCGATATAAGCTGTACTCAGAACAATTCGGTTATGAAGACACTGGAGACTCAGAAGTCCGCGTTCGCCTTGACGGCGTGAAATGTATAATCGCGGAACTGACGAATTGATATGCAAGCTTTTATGCATATGCATGATATTACGTGTGGTGATATCAAAGGCCTCAAGCTCGTTCTTCGACCATTGAGCCACCCCAAACGAGTAGAGTAGAACCGGGACGGCAAGCATGTTAGTCCTTGGGAACGCCAGTAATCTTTCCGATCCTCAGATTAATTTTGGCACACTTGTCCAAACCAAAGTCCATTCCAATCTCTCCTGTGTACTTCTTGACGATATTTATAGCAGTTTGAAGTTTACTTTCACCAGAGGCATAGATCTTCAGGTCATCCATATAAAATATATGAGTGACCTTATGCTCGCGCTGCTTAGTGTCGCCACAGAGGTATGCAGAAGAATTTCGTAGTGCGAGAGATAGAGGCAGAAGTGTGATGCAAAAAAGCAAAGGGCTCATGGTATCACCCTGAAAGACGCCCCTCTGGAAGGTGACGTTGTTCGTTGTCACACGATAATTTCTGGATGAGATAGTAAATCTAGTTTCCCAAAGAGGCATCAATCTCTCTATGCATCTCACTATGTGTGGATGCACCTTCAAGCTTGCCAACACACAGATGATAAGTCTATGAGAGGTTGAATCGAAAGCTTTCCGGTAGTCGATGCAGGCCATTGACAGGACGCGCTGATGGGCTGCAGCGTCTTTACAGACACACCTGTCAATTAGCAGGTTCTCTCGACAGCCTGCTACACCTTTTTTCGAGCTACGTTGTTCGTACATCCGTCGCCATACAGGCTCAATTCGTTGCACAATCCTGTTGTTTAGGACAGATGTAAAGATCTTATACAGTGGGTTCAGACAAGTTATTGGCCTGTAATTCTCTGGGTTGGACAAGTTGCCTTTTTTTGGCAGGAGTATAGTGCGTCCTAACACCAGCCACTGCGGAATGGGCGTCTCCGACTTTAAATATGAGGTGAATATGCGGGCCAAATGTTGGTGTGTAAAAGTAAACTTCTTCCACCAGAAGTTCTTGATACAATCTGGTCCAGCGTGTGATTCAAGATCCTTAGTTCTTGGGCGGAATTTCGAAACCTTTCGAAGATGTTATGTAGTCAATCACACATCGAACATGGGACTTATTCTGTCTTGCCGATCCAGTCTTCTTGTTCAGTTGATTCAAGCGTCTTTTGGTCTTTTGATCCATCGTCGGTTTTAGCCTTCGATATGAATCAACTAAAGCTCTCGCATCACCATAAACTGAGGTCAGACTCTTGCGAGATATCTCCACGAAGGGAGGCATCCATTTCAGCCAGATCTTGTGGCTTAGGAGGAACTTGTATGTTAATGTTTCTCCTTGTCCTGAAATCGCGATCATCTCTCAGAAGGTGCCTGCTTTCCCCGGTTGGTCTTAATATCGCTTCCTCACCTTGGCCTGCAGCTTGATCAAGCAGCAAAGACTGATGCGAAACATGCTGAAGCTCTGTGTGTTTCTGGCACCACAAAGTGTGCATGCGTGCCATAAAGCCTCGGTGAACATGGATAATGCTGGCATCGTAGCAGTCTAGCAAGTCATCCTTCAGTTGATCCGTCCACTCGATGTGGGCGTTTCGCCGGTTTGTCGTCGTGTTTCCATCTAAATTATTTTCAGTTTTTTATAACTGTTTGGTGTTTTGGTGGTGTCATTGTTGTTCCCAAGAACAGCTAGGGAAAGGGTTCGTCCATCCTTGTAGAGCGCTGCGTGCAAGGATAAGGCTGCATACTCTGAGAGGTCGCCGGGTATCTCAGAGTCACCGTTTAAGACACCTCACCCAGGTGCCATTCAGCTTTCGACACGGTTGTTACGCGTCCGCTTAGGGGTTATTCGTTCGGGACCATCCCTGGACAATTGCCCGCGACTGCTTATTAATTATTGTAACCATATTCAGCAGAAACCCTTGGTACAGGGACCCTCTATCCGCAACCCGAGGACGCGTTCGGTGGCTTTGTCATAGGCCCTTCAGTTCTATTCCAAAGGAATCGAAACCGAAACAGAATATATAAATATATATACAGGGTGTTTTTTTTTAACTGAAGACATCGAAATATCTAAAAAAAATACGCATCCTATGAAAAAAATATCCGTCATAAAAACTTTTTATTTTCGAGGGGAAAAGCGACTTTGAAAAAAATTTTCGATTAAAACTTACGTATTTCATAAAGGAGAATCTGAATCTGTGATAAAAAATTGGGATCCGATTTGAAATTACAAAGTTACAAAGTGGCTTTTCCCCCTCGAAAATAAAAAGGTTTTATTACGGTTATTTTCTTCATAGGATGCGTATTTGTTTAGATATTTCGATGTCTCAAGTTAAAAAAACACCCCGTATATTAGGGTGGTCCAAAATAACGTATTTTCGAATTTTGACCATCCAATACTAGAAACTGAATCTTCATAGTGGAAAAACATTTGTGTGTTTTCTTCAGCTTAAAAAAAAAAATAATTGAGCGAGCGCATCGTTAATCAATTTCTTATGGACTTTAACATAGAAACACCTCTATTTTTCTTCCTGTTTGAATTTTACATATAAATTATTGTAATAAAAGAATGAAATTTGGGACATTTAATATTCAGGCTATAAGAATGAGCCTCAACAAATGTGTTTATTAAAAAACAAATTAGAAGTGTTATTTTTTTATCTACAATAATCATGGTTTTTCACTAAAAAGGCCGAAAATGATGATTTTCAGGAGCTCATTTTGGGCCATAAATGTTAGTTCTTTTAGTTAAAAATTACAACATTTGTTCTTCATAGAGTGAAGAATTGATCATTCAAAAATGGATCATTTTGAAGTTCAATATCAATAAGATTTAGATTTAGCAACAACAAGAAGAGATTCATTCCTAAAAGGCGGAGAGAGTCCATAAATAGCTACACGATGATGGGCGGAGGAACCTTACCTAATCTGTTTAAACCCTTTCAACTAGACAATGAAACTTTTATACCCAAAGTTATACGAATGTCCCATTATGTCCCAGAGGAAAATAAAAGAAATAGATATTTGGACTCTAAAATTAAAAATTAAGACTTAATTAATTATTCATTATTTTTATTTATTTATTATTATTAATTATTCACACTAATTAAATCTATTATATATTTTTTAATTAGAATACTTTTATCATCGAGTAATATTATTTTCTTAATTAATTAATTATAATTCAAGTAAGTGAATAGTAATCTATCAAGAATTGAAAAAATTAAATGATAAAATAGCATATTGTGTATCGAGGGCGTAAAGAAGGCTATTTTGACGAGTGTGAACTTGCCGCCCGAGCGAAGCGAGGTCGGCAGTCGCACGAGGCAAAATAGCCGTACGCCTTTGATACACACCATACTTTTTGTCCTACCCTTCTTGAAATCAAGCATGTCAAGGAGATAGAGGATGTTTGGTGTACTTGACAATTTTAGATTATAAGTGAAAGAAAGAAATAGCGTACTTTGCAGAAGGGAGACTGTGGGATGCAGCGATACAATTTTGTTTAAGATAAAGATAATTTCCTTCATATTCTCACTTGCGTAGTGCAGTGTATGTGTAGCGGGCGTAAAGTTTTATGTAGCGGGCGTAAAGTGTCATTTAGCGGGCGTAATGTGTTATGTAGCGGGCGTAAAGTGTTGGGTAGCGGGCGTAAAGTTTCATGTTGGCCCGGCGGTGGAGTGCGCATGTGTGAACATCACTGGGCTGAAAGCGGCCACAATCCCCCATGCCTCACGTGCATGCAATGACACGTTTTCAAGGGGGCTTGTCACGTCCCGTGACGTATATATATATGTTAATATATTTATTTATATATTTATCTATTTGCATGCTTACACTAATAAATACTCAATAAATATAGAGCGAATATTGCGCGCTGTAGAGTGTAGCTATATATCTCAGCACGTTGTACGCTGTAGAATATAACTATATATATTGAGCACGAGAGTAAAGGTATAGAGTATAGACTATAGTAAGAACATTGTAATCCGTAGCGTACACTGTCTAGCTAGCCATAGCTAGACATAGACTATAGAGCATGAAAGCACGTGGAGGCTGGAGGACATAGCTATAGATATACTGAAAACATTGTAAGCCGTATAGTATATCTATATATACTCGTGACGTCCGCATATACACCGACGTCCAAGCATGCAGGGACGTCGCCTTAGGCCCTATAAAAACTCGTTGGACCAGCATGGGTCAGTATTAAGTCATAGCAAAGTGATAAGTTAGAAGTTATAGTTCACCTCTTCTCTATTTTTCTACGGTTTTCTCCGATTCGACTGTCTAGTGTCTAGTTTGTCAAACCGGTATCTCTCGCGTGTTAGTGTGTGTACCCTTGTGACAGTGTTGTGCACTGGGAAACCCGCATCTGGGAATTCCCATCTTTGGAATACTTCGAACCAATTCCAACCTGAATTGGACCCACTATTATCAACCATTGGAACACTTTGAATACCATTCAAGGAACTACCAAAATCTTGGATATCCAATTCATAATAAGGTGCACAACCCCTTCTTCCACACCAAGACACGTACCATCTAGATAACATTTGATTCTTCAATCGAATCAATAACCGGTAAGTCCTCATACCAACAATTCTAATTTCATTTATCTAATTCCTTTGGGCCATAATATATGAGTATCCTTTATTTTAAAGGTCCTGCCCAAGGATTAGAGACAAGTCTACAAGTCTTCCTTCAGCTTCTTGTGCTAAACTCTTTTAATCAATAAATTCTAATTGTAATTATTCATAATAAATTGTTGAACTTATCTATAATTTATTTATTGGCTTCTCTTTCCTCTTCCCTGTGCGAGATCTTCGATCTCAACTAAAACGAGGAACCTAATTAAAAAGGAAAGTATTTTGCGTTTTCCATGACGTAACAGGGTCGGTCAAAAAATAAAATAATAGAAAAAAAAGAAATTTAAGAAAAAATTAAACTGTTTAAAAGAAAATTGTTTAAGAAAATAAAAATGTTGAAAAAATAAAATTTTTGACAAATTAAAACAACTGTTTGCCAAATAAAACTATTTAAAAAATAAAATTGTTTAGATAATAAAATTGTTTGAAGAATAAAATTCTTTAAAAAATAAAATTTGTTGAAAAAAGAAAATTGTTTAAGAAATTAAATTGCAGAAGATATGAAATAGATTAAAAAATAAAATTTAAAGAAATAATACAATTTTTAAAAAATGATAAAATTGCTCAAAAGAAGTAATTAATTAAAAAATAAAATTATTGAAGAAATAAAATTTTAAAAAAATAAATAAAATTGTTCAAAAAAGAAAATTGATGAAGAAATAAAATTGTATAAGAAATAAAATAATTTAAAAAATTGAAATTAAAAAAAATTAATTTGTTTAAAAACAAGAATTGTTTGATAAATGAAATTGAAACGTTGTTCTACAATGCTGAGAATCTACTCTTACGAAAAATAAAATAATTTTCAATAATGATAATACTTTATGTATTTACATGTCACTATTTGTAATGAATTGAGTTTACGTAAAATTTAATTAACTTATTATTAATTGTTTAACTAAATTTAATCATGTATTCCTCTGTAACCCATTAAAGTTTGTAAAAGTTTTCTGTAATAATTCCAAATTTAAAATCTAGTGTTATTTCTACCAAACTTTCTATGAATGACTATAAAATAAATGATTGAATGCAGTTAAACAATCAACAATTAGTCAATTAAATTAAATGTACATAAATTAAACTCATTATAACTAGTGAAATATAAAAGATTATAAACTATTATCATTGATACAATTTATTCCATTATTTTTATAAATTTATTACTTATGTCTTGAGAATTTTAAATATTGAAAACATTCTCAATAAAATATAAATTCCTAAGAATTCCAAGGACTAGAAAGAACAGGTGAAAAATATACAAAGGTGGAAATCTGGGTCAAACTAAATTAGTCTAAAGTGAGTGGTTTACTGCTCCGCCCACTAACCAATAATTCCCTGAGAGTAACAAAGGTGCAAATGCAGAGTCAGCTTGCCCTCTCACTCAATTATTATTTTTGAAATCTGGAAAAAAAATCACAAGAGTTTTTCCACTATGGAGATTCAGTTTCTAGTATTGGATGGTCAAAATTCGAAAATACGTTATTTTGGACCACCCTGATATATATATCTGTTCAATATGTTCAATATGTTCAATGGTGATTCAATCGACGAAGAACGAGCTTAAGGCCCTTGATATCACCACATGTAAGATCATGCATATGCATAAAAGCTTGCATATCAATTCGTCAGTTCCGCGATTATACATTTTACACCGTCAATGCGGACGCGGACTTCTGAATCTGCAGTGCCTTCATAACCGAATTGTTCTAAGTACAGCTTACATAGTTGTGAATGGCAGAGATCCGCTCCTAAAAATGGTCAGGAACCACGAGATGATTGGCGAAGAAGCGTTCCTTCACAAAGCCGCGGAGCAAGCGGCCGAGACCCTTGGCCTGAATTTTAACATCAGAAGTGAGGAAAGTGCATTACTACATCTCGATGCTTCACTTCTAAAAGCCGAGGTAAAGAATGCAGAGGTTGAAAAATTTCACCAAGAGCTACTCGACAAGAAAATGCACGGAAACTTTCACAGAAATGTAGAAAAACAGTCCTTGTCGAAGGAGCAAACTTTTGCTTTCCTCAGATCATCAGGGCTTAATTCACGTACAGAGGGTTTTATTTTCGCATGCCAGGACGGTGTAATTTTCACCTTAGCATACCGTGAGCGTATCTTATGTCAAGAAGTTCCCAGTGATAGGTGCAGAGCGTGTCATGCACACGCTGAGTACCTAGAACACATACTATCAGGGTGTCCGACCCACGCAGGAACTACGTATATCTATAGACATAATGCGGTCCTAAGAGTGCTTTATTACCATCTTTGTCGCTCTTACGGTGTTGGTCGCGATCCTGTCCTGCCGAACGCTCCAAGAGAGATAGAGTCGATTGTCCGAAACGAGAAGTGCCAAATTTTCTGGAACTACGATTTTCGGGCAGCAGTCTCCTTTGTGCACTCGAGGCCTGACATTGTTCTCCAAGACTTCGAGAAACGAACTATATTCGTGATCGAATTCTCGGCTCCGTCCGAATACAACATCACTGCCAAGGAGAAAGAAAAGGGGGAGAGGTATCAAGACCTTAAAAGAGAGCTGCAGCGACTGTACCCAAAATATTCGGTACAAGTAATTGACCTTGTGATAGGTGCTCTCGGAGGTGCGAAACTATCACTGTTTCGTAACCTTAAAGCCATACCTGCGTGCCAAAAATATCCCAAGGTCCTTGCGAGATGGATGCAAAAAGCTGTCATCCTTGGGTCGCTTCGTGACCTCAAGACACACGAGGGTTTCGCCGGCCTGTCGTTGTGATTTCATCGTGGCCTACCATCTCACGGTTGTGAAACGTGGCCATAAGTGTGACTTACCGTGGTTCTACAGGGAGCCGGTGTCATTTTATAGATGGCAGTTGTTCTCTGTGGGACCCTGCGGTAGTTGATTAACCATTTTTTTAAATTATATATATATATATATATATATATATATATATATATATATATGTGTGTGTGTGTATGTATGTATATATAAAGAACTATATAATATTGAATAAGAGATAAGCAAAAGAAACAGCAAAAATCTCAAAATACTGGGACGATCCAAACCTATTGATAGATCGATTGCGGTTACTTTTACAATTACAAGCAGCTGGAAATTGAAATAATGCACATACGATCATTTCAATCATTAATGAAATAAGAGATGCTGGTATTATCGAATAATTGGTTTAATAGCTAATGTTAATGCGTTAACAGTTTAATCTTTCTTCAACTGTCGAATGAACATTTGTTATATTTGATTAAACATTTCCTGTAATTAATTTAAAAACACTTATAAAATAGAACAAATGCCATACTAAGTTAGCAATAAGCTTGTCTCTTATTCAACATTATATAGGTCTTTATACATATCATAATGCTATATGTTAAATAAATCTAATTTCTTAAAATTTACACATGTGCATTTCTTCACTCCACCCACCTGGAATCATATTAGTTATTTTAAATACATGACACATGATTTAAGATTCTAACAGTTCATTTAAGGTTCATAATCCTTCAATATCTCCCCATCCATCTCCTCCTTATTGAACTTGATTAACTTAATACGTGTAGCTCATACAAACAGCAGACTTTAAGATATTCAGTACGTTAGTCGGCATTATTAAATTAGATTGCTTTACAATTAAAATATAACATATGTACAAAGAATTCATTTGGAAAGTTCTTATAGCTGATGATGGCATTTCCAGGTGTTTATTTATATATTTGCTAAACTTTATACTTATATTCAATTTTGGAAATCAAATTAATATCAAGTGATTTATTTTTTATTTTTGAGTTAATCTAGTATGACATTCCAAATTTTGAATGTTACCTACATCTTAAATCCAAAATTATCTTTATTTTAAAAATGTTTCAGAATTTATAAGCAGAAATAAAGTTTCTAATATTATTCAAATAACGGAAGAGCTGCAGAAAAAATCGGTTCAGTTTGTAAATAACTTTTTGTTAATAATACTAGGAACGCATCATAGAAAACACAGAAGATAAAGTTTACATCTATTTCTGTTGGAAGATTCTCTGCAAAATAAATTAACCCTATCGAATAAACTTTACACAAAACTGAGATAATTTCGTGTTTTTAAGCGGTCTCGGAATTATTTTTTCAGTGAAAAAGCATAGTCTGCTATGTACTTGACAGCAGTGCGAAGAACATGAAAGTATGAATGAAATCGGTCTGGAAATCAGGACACCAGGTTTAAAAAAACATTGCACTTATTACATTTTTAGTTGAAAAATAATTGCACTTATCACGAACTATTGAAAATATATTTTTTGTGACTAAGAATAAAGCACTTGACACTAGTCGGAAAGTCGCCATATTCATTATGATCCTGACAATAGTTCAGAAGTTGTTAGGTAGGAATTTCTTTCCTCTCATTTTATCCATGAAAACATTTTTTGAATAAAAATTTGAAATATACTTTTATATTGGGATGGATTTTCAATTAGTTATATCTTAGCCTAATTGTATGCTGATGTTACGTCCTGAAGGAAACACACTTACCTGGTTAAAAATAATTTATTTAAAAATGCTTTCTCGTTTTTGAACAAAATCTAGGACTTCGAAACAGGGATGAGAATAACTTCCGAAGATCAAAATAACTACGCATATATTCTACAAATAAATCGGTATACAATTATATATAGAATATTTAAGTTTATTCAATATAGGAAATTACAAACTTAAAAGAGAGATAGCTGATTCGATTTGCTTTTAAATTTTCAGTCCACTGGAGACTCTCAGGTAGTGGAAACTCCTCATCCACATCTCCACCTTGAAATAAAGGAAGACCTTAATGACAAGATTTAAGAAAATTTAAACATTATGAGTTTTTAAATCATTGATTCAAACTTACCTTTATATATTCCAATTTATTCGCTATTGACCCCTTTTTAAAACTGGGCGAGTAACTGATTTGGGGATTCATGGAATTATTTGAAGATTCTTTGATAAACTGGTTTTTCCGAGTTGGATGAATAATCTTCTCATTCACTGACAAAATGTACTGTTACTGGTCCTGGTGATTATTGGTGTTGTAACATTATCGTTTCTATCTAGCCGGGGATCGATTTTGAGTTTATCAATATTCTCAATTTAATTATAACTGGAGTTGGCATATTTTAGTTAGAGATCTTAATTTTACTAAAAATTATACTAATTTTTAGTAATGGTAGTGTTGCATTTTAAACTTATCTCAATGATATTTATTTTCATTGAGAGATTCGTTCAATTTGCGTTTACTTTTTCCTGCCCAGTAAATTGTAACCAACGATATAAGTTGATTTCAATACTGATAGGGCGTTAAAACTAGCCCTAAACATTTTATAACTAAATTTGAAAGTAAAACAAACTACAATTTAGTAAGATTAATTCTTACAATAAAGAGTTTCCCACTGAGTTTTAAATCATTATTTTAAAGAAAAAAAGACAGATTGTGGATCACTCAAGGGAGAGATGATTGCCTACTTATGCGATGAGTTTAAAGAATTTTAATAGATTTTTCTTGTAAGATCTATTTGAGATCAATACACATAATTTATGACTATTTTTGTGTTTCATCGCACAACGAGGTCCTTATTATCAAATAATGTGCAGGGTCGTTACGAGAAATCACAATAATGTATACCATTAAGCCATTTCCCTTTCAGGGTAGGCGTGACACTACCCGATTCGGGTAGTGTTTCTAGGTGGATAGTTTTCTTGTAGTTATAAATAACTACAAGTGTGGGCTCACCACACCCACGATGTGCCAACAGCACTCAGTATTCTTGAATGGTCACCCATCCAAGTACTAATCTGACGAGAACTGGGGTTTTCAGCGTGGTATGGCCGTTGCCTTCGCAACTGAATTTTGAGATTCTCCTCGATTATCCTTATTTTATTTTATTTATAAACCCCAAGCTCCACTCGCACAACGAGGTCCTCATTATTACATAAGGTGCAGTGTCGTTACGAAATGTGCTATTTTATTTTTTTTTTAATTCTGCTCGCACAACGAGTTCCTTATTGTTAATAAGGTGCAGGGTCGTCACGAGATAATGTAATTTTTATTTAGGTTTAAGCTTACTCGCACAACGAGGAGCTAACGTTCAAATCAGTTGCAGGGTCGTTACGAGAAGCCACATTCCCAATAAACGGTTGATTTAAAATTCAACATGTAAGCATGCACAACAAGGACCTTATAATTGAATAAGGTGCAGAGTCGTTACACACATTACACAAATTTAGGTTTTCAAAATCCCCACAAACTGACATTTATTATTCTAATTCAAAAACAATGAATTAGGATAATTTATGAAACACAAGAAGAGGAACCTGACTGGCTGCGTCCTTTGAATGATGCTTATTTAATTCCAATTTCTGTCTTCAATGACAGGTAGATCAATGAGACCAAGAGAAGTTCCTTCCTCGTAAAGCAGGGCTCTCCAGAATTCAATCTTTGACTGGCAAGACTGACAGTGTCAGTAACGAAGTCTAGGTCAAATAGACCCCAATAAATTATCCTTCAAGTTTTCCTTCGACTTGGTGCCAGTTTTAATGCGATCACTAGAAATAGTTTCTAAATGACCGGAGTCTATCTGATGTTTTTAATATTTAATTTGAGAAATTCTTGGATGTGCTTTCTGACTGTCTTTCCGATGTACTTTTGAGCAGAGCTTCCGCCCGATTTGAAATTTGAAGATAGACTGATGCTCTAATTCCGTACCTGGGTGTATATAGGTTTGGTTTCATTGTAATCACAGCGAAAATTGTAACAAATAAAATCGTTACAACGCAAATCATAACAATCAAAATCGATTGATATCCAGGTGTCTAGATCTGAAAGCGTAGTATCCGGGGGTGCTGTTCCTTGAGTCCAAGGAACTGGTCATTCTGCCACCCTCTTTAATGTTTCGTGGCTGATTCTTATCAGCTGCATCCGAAGATTCGTAGGCGAGAAGTCATTGTAATTTAGCGGTGTATAGAAAAGTCAAGATGTCGAAACTGCGTGGTTAGTACTGCGAAGTTCAGACTATCGATTTTATCATGATACAAATGAATATTCACGAGTTTGTGCATTTTTATGAGAACATAATCCTCTTCTTTCATAATTAATAATATGAATTATAAGTATAAAAATATAGCGATGATTAATGACATAAGTATGCATAATATGGTTATAATACGTCACAGGACGTGACACTGCAATAAATGAAAGATGCAACTTATTTATCATATTAGAAATCTTGTTAATGCTTCAACCTCAAAATTAATTTGATTCCTAGGTTTCATTTTGTTCTAAAAAACACGATGGTTGTTGTTGTGACAAGTTCTTTATTTTCATTCACGAAAAATACGTTTCAATTCGTCCGCGATAAGTCTTACTATTCTTAAAATAATAATTAAGTGAGCGAAAAGTTGTTTTAAATCTGGTGTCCTGATTTATGGCACGAATTCACTTATACTTTGTCGTTTTCCCATTACTGCTAAGGACGTAGCAGACGACAGCTTTTATTCCCTCGTAGAATAAACTTTCGCCAAATAGCACGTAAACTTTATCAGCGGGAAATTTTACATGCAAGAAAATTTAACATTAGTTTTTTTTGTGATCCAGTGCAAGCAGCCTCTAGGTTTCGCGTCATCAATGTTTTTAAAATATTTCTTATCTGTATTCTACATATGACATTCGACGCCATACGGTGTTACTCCAACAATTATTTAGCTTTATTTTAAATTTTTTTAAATATATAAATTTTAATGGAAAAAAATATAGCTCTATAAATTTTGATAATAGTAATTTTCCTAAAAACACTTGACTACAAAACGGATTTCAAAAGACTTGCAATATCTAAAATCATGCTGTGTGATGAGAGAGAGACGATAAAATTCCACGAATACTGGGTAGTAGAATGGGCTTTCACATTAAACAAACATTTTTGTTATTTGGCATCTCTTATACTTCATGCAAATGGATGCATATGCTTAAAGATGATCAAAATAAAACCTTTGCAGTACTGTTAAAAAATTCTTGAAAATTCAAGCACTTTTAAATTACAAAAGTTACTTCAATTTCCCGTACTGGTACCTGAAAGTGATTTTCATGCATTTATGAATAAAAATTTAATCATGAAAATCCACTTTATTCTAATTTTATATGTTAAATTATTGTTTTCAGTTTACGTTAATTAATAAATTGTGTAGTTTTTACCATAATATATTCCATAGATATTTCAAACTATAAATTCCACAGAATAATATAGATAGAATTAAAAATCTTGACCTAACCTATAAGACACTTCATATATATTTAATTGTAGATCTTTAAAAGGATTTCAGGATAAATGATTCACTTGCAAAATCAAAAACTTGATCAAAGGGAAATCCTAGATTAATTATACCATTTTTACAACTGAAATTAATTATTAGTGTGGAAGCTAAAACGAGCAGACTTTAAAATTATCGTCTTTGAATTTCAATGCACACTGTACATGAAATTTAATGTACGTGAGTAGAAAAACCTTCGAATACATTTTTTTGTCCTGAGCAATAATATTTTAACACTTGAATTATAATACTGCAATATTTTTTATATAGAATCTTCAATAAATGAAAGATAGCCATTTTGAACTTATTATTCTTGATAGTCATTCAAAGTGCTTCTTTTATGAATTCTCTGTCTTTTCCCTGATTTCCAGGTTTTCCCTAATCTACGGCCACCCTGAATAAAGAGACGTGAAAATAAGTTATTTAAAAATTGGTTAGGTTTTAATGATTCTTATAATGGTTATAATAAATCAATCGAGTATGTAAGCCTCTTTGTATTAAGTTATTAATTTTAGGTTTTTTCGGAACAAATTTTTACTAACCCTTAAATGGTAACGTCATTTTCGGCACCTTTCAATGGTAAAGGTGGGTCACTCGTGCTCGGTGCTTTAAAAAATGCTCTAAAGTGCTCTAAAAAATTGCGCAAAATTCGTGAAATCTCATCAACTATCCTAGTATAAGGATCAATCACTATACTGCCGATTTGATCATTTGTTTAAACAATATAATACAATAAACTCCGCGCTTCTCTACAAGCTAGCAGAGGGAGAATCTTTTGGCGAGGCACGAGTGACCCACCTTTACCATTTAAGGGCTAATTTTAAATTGGAATATGAAACCAAATGAAGTTACTGCTCAAATGAAAAAGAGAGTTTTATCGCGTATATCAAAATGATTAAAAAAAAAAGGTAATTATAAAAAACCAAAAAATCGTAAGTATGAACACGGTTTTGAACAAGGTTACACTGGAAATTTAGTAATAGAAATTTCCACAGTTAATCAAATAATAATTCAGAACTAGTTGCATATATCCTTGAAGAATATCAGGATACAAGCTTATTGATTGGTAGACATGCCATTAACCTTATTGTCTTCTTACAATGATAGTCATCATCGAGCTATTGGAATTACACCAAACGAAGTTACCGCTGACAATAAAAGAAAAATTTAGTGTGAATATCGAAAAAGTTGAAACTAAATGGTAATTACAAGGAACCTGTTACCTTTAAACCTGTAAACGAAGTTATCGCTGACAATAAAAGAATATTTTAGTGTGAATATTGAAAAAGTTGAAACTAAATAGTAATTACAAGGCACCTATTGGATCTCGCGCTTCGCGCTCTATTAGGTATTCATATCGCGCTTCGCGCTCGATGATATGTTTATCTCGCGTTCGATAATGTATTCACCTCGCGCTACGCGCTTCGACACTTTTTCCTGACACTTCGTGTGCCCGCTATTGCGCGCATGGCGGGCTAATACTCTCTGAGTAAGCTTCATCGTTATGACCTGCTTTTGGTTTGATTATGTCAGTTTTACATAAAAAAAAAGAAATAATTTACTGAAGGTTCAATCGACCTTAAGGAACACATTCTCATCAAGACACTCGCGCTTCGCGCTCGATATTTGGTTTAAACATCATGTAAACCTCGCGCTCCACGCTCGTTTCTGTTCATCGTATAATAGAAACCCAAAAGTTTGACCGCCCTTACGGCGCGCGATTTGGTCGTCGCGCTTCACAACGACCATATGTTATGTTCTTCAGATAAAAATGACTGAATTTGTATTCGATTTAAAATGAAGAAGGAAAGTCCTTTACTTCAGCGTATATTTCCGTATGTATGTATACCATTAAGCCATTTCCCTTTCAGGGTAGGCGTGACACTACCCGATTCGGGTAGTGTTTCTAGGTGGATAGTTTTTCTTGTAGTTATAAATAACGACAAGTTTGGGCTCACCACACCCATAATATGCCAACAGCACACAGTATTCTCGAATGGACACCCATCCAAGTACTAACCGCGCCCAACGCTGCTTAACTCCAGTGATCTGACGAGAACTGGTTTTTTCAGCATGGCATGGCCGTTGGCCATAATAATTTATAATAATATATTTATTTTCATTTTCACAGAGTAAAAAGAAATTTGAGCACGGTCAGTGCTTAGGAAGACCGATCACCACCAATCACGACATCTCTTCACATTGTAGCTATTAAGTGAAATGGTGTGGCCTACTTATAGACTTCAGAAACAATTTCTATTGTGCGTCCATACTGAAAAAAGGATTACATGTACCAACTGAATTTTACTTGGCTGAAGTAAGTGAAAGTCCTGATTATTTTCAAA